>ML385906.1:51291-90937 GCA_005239525.1 Nicotiana knightiana | reverse complement strand
TAATTTATAGAAACTATGTATTTGCTCGTTTCTTCAGTATAATTTGGATCATGCCAAAAGAAAAAAGGGATAGCCTTAACATACCCGGAGCAGGTAAAACTCCGTATAATATTCTTGGTGAAGATTGCACCGCACTCTTTTAGAACCTCAAAATTTCTCCGTTGCTAAAACACTAAAAATCTTCATTCGACTGTTCAAGATTCACGTTGCTTTATGATAGTCATGCTACTTAATGCATACATCTGATCTTTGGAGTGATTTTTGGAGAATGGTGGGTTGAAGGAATTAAGATCTCACGTTTTGGTTTACTTTGGTTGAAAGACTTTTTGGTTAGGTCATTTCCGTGAATGAAAGATATTGTTATTTGCTGACAACTTAGCAAGGAATGACTTAGCCATTCCTTTATAACATGGATAGCTTCCACGTGGGGATGGGGGTGGGATATTTAATCTTTATCCGCTTATTAGGTAATTAGGTAATGTCCCGTTACCCGGCGGTAATTAACCAATTACCTGCATAATTAAAAATTATCACAAATTACTTAAAATTCTATTTATTTTTAAAAATACTTCATATATACTTTATATATATTACTACTATGGTCACATGGTACCTTGCTTGGTACTAGTTCATAATTATCGGGTATTATCGATCGACCCGTATTTATTCCCATTTGTCCATTTTCAACGAAACTCATTTTCTTTAATCCATGTACCCCTTTATCCTTCATAACACTTATTTATCTTTTTTTTAAAATAATGTAAATACGTTAACGTCAAAATGATCTCATCCCCGAATCCACGTCGGTTAACTGAAGACGAAACTTTTAACGTACGAAAACGCGAGATGTGACAGATAATTCTTGGTTTTGATGTTATTCAGGGTATTTTGAGCCCTCATAAGTTTGTATTAGGTATTTGGGCTTGCTTGCATGATTGGACAGGGTTTCGGGGGGCTCGTGTGTGATTCGAGATAGTTTTGGACCATTTGTATTGTGCTTGCAATGCTGGATTATGGCGGATCTGATGTGTTTCACGATTGTGGGTGAAGCTACGTGATCGCGTAGAAGGCTTTTGGGCAGCTAACAATTTGTACATTGCTTTCGCAGTAATTGTACACATTCGTAGTAAGATGGTCGCACTGGCTATCACGTTTGCGCTCGTTACTTCACGATCACAAAGTGTTGCTGGAAGCAGGTTGTCTCATTGGCTTCCACGTTTGCATGAAAGGCTTGCGTTCGCGCTTCTGTGGTTCATTGGCTTTCACGATCACAGGGCTCAGAAGCGATCATGTAGTGCATTTTCCTGGGTACTGTTCCCTTATGCTTCGCAATCACGAAGGCTATTCCGTGATCGCGAAGGGTACATCTGGGCAGTGTATTATAAGTTATTATTTTCGGACTTTGAGCTTATTTTATTATAGTTAGAGATTGGGAGCTCGGATTGAGAAGATGTTTGAGGAAATTTTCACTCACTTGGATTGAGTAAGTGTTCTTGAATCGGATTTGATTATTATACATGATTCTATCTTTGATTTGTCTTTTGATTTATAAATCTAAACTTTGGTTATTTTTGCATACACTTTAAGAGAGAGTATTTTGAGGTTTTTACCATCAATTTGGACCTGGATTTGGAAAATAATTATATATTTGGACTTGGCAGGTTGTAGGCCATCGGATTTTGATATTTGTTTTAGATTTCGAGCACGCCGGCCTGGGGTGACTTTTGAGGAAATTTTCAAATATCAAAACTTTATGGGTTGGGGCCGCTTCCTATAGCATTATTTGTCTTCCTTGGATGATGTTTGTCTTGGATTCGTGTGATTGGAGGGCTAGAGCGTGGTTTTGACGCGATTTATGGTTGAAGCTAGCCCGGAAGAGGTAAGTCTCTTAGCTAACCTTATGATGAGGGAAACCCCTAGGATTTAACTTGATTTCTATGTGCTTAAGGTATTGGTGATGGTGAATATACATGGTGGCAAGCTTATATGCACTTGCTAACGATATATCATGTCCGAGATAGAATTAAGATACTTGATGCCTTGTTTTGTCTACGTGCTCCTTTGATCATGATTTATTTAAATTTTGTAACTAAGTTTGCTCTCTTATTCATGTTAGAAATCATGCCCGGGCTTGTCACTAATTGCGAAGGAATAGGAACTTATTTTTGATATGTTAAATTGTTCAATTATCTATAGTCCCATAGAGATTTCATGAGCATATATTTGTATGATATTATTAATTCCTTTTGCACCTTTATCAATAATTCTTGATTATATACATACATTTTGAATAATGGATACGTGATTTGTACTAAGAATTTTGGCATTAAGGGTGAGCGTACTGATGAGATACAACTATGGAACATTGGATAGAATGATCAATTATTGATTTATGAGGGATTGGTATTATGTCTCTCTTTGCTCTTGGACTTGGTACCACTCCTCCGGGGTCAGGCGATAACTCATGTTACTTTGCGCCCTGCCAGCATGGTCGGTACATGAATGTTATACCAGGATGATACATGGATTTTTATTGGGTTGATGTGATACATAGATTTTGTATCGGGCTACATGGATCTTGTAACAGTTTGAGCATACATTCACTTTCTTGATTTATTTAGAAGCATTCATTTAAATGCTAACCGTTGCATGCCATATATATATATATATATATATAATATATATATATATATATATAAGTAATACCAATACCAATAAGAGAGAATGGACTTTATCCACTCTGACAAAACCCATGCCCCCCTAACTAGTCGTACTCTAACCAGGCTTCGAAAAACATCGAGATCATCGAGTTTCTCAGGAATGGAGGGGTCAAGAGCCTAATCAGGTCCCCTCACCATACCTTTTTGATAGGAGGTTAAGTTCTAGTTTAGAGTCTCGACTCTGTTGGTTGAAGTCTGCCAACATTACTTGCGATATTTGAGCAGCGTTATGATTATTTGTTGAATTGAGAAAGCATGATTTATGTCTTTCGACTGTTTTATATCGTGATATATGTTGATCATGAGGATATCTATTTTTTCAGCTACAGGATTTTTCTTATTTCTGTAATGTAAGCATTCGGATGCATCTAGCCTCGCTACTACGTATTTGAGGTTAGACTTGATACTTACTGGGTACCGACTGTGGTGTACTTATACTACGCTTTTGCACATTTTTGTGCAGGTTCTAAGGTTGATATTGTGGTACCTTTTGAGTCGAGTAGGAGTATGATATTGGAGACTTCGTGGTGAGCTTTCATACTATTTCGATCCAAAGCACATGAAGTGCCCGTCCTCATTTATTTTTTGTATATTTTCTTTCCCACAAACAATTATGTTTATGTATTCAAACATGTACCTATTCAATAGTTACTCGTGCACTTGTGTCACCTAGTTCTTGGGGTTGTACTGTTTCAATCGCGTTTAGACCATGTTATACTTGTGTCACGACCTAATTTCCCCTCTGTTGGGTATTGTGATGGCACCTAGTCTTAGGGACTAGGTAAGCCTAACATATACTGAGAAACAATAATAAATAGCGTTTAACAACTTTCGAAATAGAATTCTCTATAAAACTTACAATTCCCAAAATCGCTAGTACAAGTCATAAGCCTTTCTAGGAGCAGTTATACATAATAAATACATCATTGTTCCGGAACAAAAGGTAACAATGGAAATAAATACAATAGAAGGTGACTTCGGAGCCTGCGAACTCCAGCAGGTGTACCTTGAAGTCTCCAACCAAACCAAGCGTAAATCTCAAAACCAACTTGATCTGAAGTATCTGGTTCTGCACAAAAAGATGTGCAGAAGTGTAGTATGAGTACACCACGGTGGTATCCAGTAAGTATCAAGCCTAACATCGGTAGAGTAGAGACGAGGCAATGTCAATACACCTACTGAACATATGAACCTGAGTAGGATATGACAAAAAGCTAACAAGATAGGGATATCAAAGTAATGACAATTGCAGGAATAAATAAAATTACAATCAGTAATGACGATAAGGGAAAACACGAATGACAACGAGAAACAACCAAGTGATTAACAACAGTCTAGTTGGGATACAGATAAGTGTAAATGTGCTAAAGAAGGAAAAACAATTTCAAGTCAAACAAACAAATTGTTTCTAATACACGATTTCAATAATTCCATTTCTCGTAATCTCATACGATAAATCATAACTTCCAACCCTTTAACACACACGGCACCTTGTGCCCACATCTTTCCATCTCACTTTGCACGGCGAAATCCACGTGCCATTCGGTACATAATATCCGTGTCAATTGCTAATTAAGATGTTCGAAAGTTTTCATTTGTATATCATAAAGTAAATTTAAAATTTCTAGACCAAATAGAAAATCGGCGATAAAGATGAGTTTTGTTTTAGAAATCATTTGAGTGAGGAAAATAACATTTTTAAATAAGTTTCAACATCAAATAGCTATTGCATTTAATATAGAGTTTATTAAGTTAAAACATAATAACAATTCCTTTGTAAATAAAAAAAAACCTCAGACGGGTTAAGAAGATTAAGCTAGGGAAGCAATTGAAATAAAATATAACGATTGTTAGAAATAGTAGATACTGAAATATACGGCGAATTCTAACTTAAAGTCACACAAGGTTACATGATATTAGTTCTTTCATTTTAAAACACTATTTTACTAACGACTCAGCGGGGCAGGAGGTAATAACTTAACGTAGTAAATTCACTTTGAAAATCAATACACCAGAATAATAGTATTAGGAAAAGAGCTTAGGAAATAACGGCAAAGCATTAATGTCGATTATAATGACTAAATCATCAAAATATAGTGAAAACCGGAGAATACAAATCCTCATAATCTCATACGAAGGCACTAAAGTCAATACAATAAAACAGGTAATACCGAATACACAAATATGTTGCAGCGTGCAACCCGATCCCACCATATAATCTCAGTATCATTGTTCACCCTTATTACACCATATCCATCCACCCTTATTTCACCTATTGCGACGTGAAACCCGATCCCACCTTACAATAAACATCAATATCATAATAATAAACATAATATGTTGCGGCGCGCAACCCGATCCCACCATATAATATCAATATCATAATTCACCATTATTTTACCATAATAATCCACCCTTATTTCACTTGTTGCGGTGTGCATCCCGATCCTACCGTACCATAAATAATATCACAATACAAATGTAACGACCCGGGCTGGTCGTTTCGAGAGTTATATCCCTGTTTCTCCCATTGCTGCTTCTTTTTGTGCTCTTCAACAATATTATGATATACCGGGTTAGTTGGTTTGGGTCAGGAGTGATTTCGGAGTGAATTCAGACACTTAGTCTCTTTATTAGAAGCTTAAGTTAGAAAAGTCAACCGGATGTTGGGTTGTGTGTAAATGACATTGGATTTGAATTTTTATGGTTCTGTTAGCTCCGTTAGGTGATTTGGTTTCGACGTTGTTTGCGGAATTCGGATTAGAAGTTCATTAGGCTTGAATCCGTGTGTAATTCATTTTTTTGATGTTATTTGAGATGGTTTGAGGATTTGACTAAGCTCGTATGATGTTTTGGGACGTGATGGAAAATTTGGTTGAGGTCTCGGGGCCCTCGGGTGAGTTTCGGGTGGTTAAAGGAACGTTTTTGGACTTTGCAAAATGGCTGATAGTCACTGGTGTAATTTTCTGGTTTCCTTATATGCAATCGCGTGGGTAGATTCAGAATCACGGCTTGTTTGGGGCAGAGGTGATTTTTTGCCTATGTATTCGCGAAGCGATGTACGCGTTCGCGTAGATTTGGCTAGGCTGTGCATCGCGAACGCGTGGGCAATGCCACGTGCGCGAAGAGGAGATGAGGCAACTGGGTGTCACGTGTTTGTGCTTCTCGATCGCGTGAGGTGAGACGTGATCGCGTAGGTTGGAGGAAGTTGGGGTACGCGTTCGTGCGGAGGTCTCCGCGTTCGCGTAAGGTAAGTTGAGGGGGCAGTCTATTTTGTGCTTCGCGATCGCGAGGCAATTTTTGCGATCGCGATTAAGTAGAACTGGGCAACGAATTTAAATGTTCAAAATGAGGGTTTGAGTGCATAACACAAAAAAATGATTTGAGAGCTCGGTGGGAGGCGATTGTTGAAGAT
Source organism: Nicotiana knightiana (assembly GCA_005239525.1). NCBI lineage: Eukaryota > Viridiplantae > Streptophyta > Magnoliopsida > Solanales > Solanaceae > Nicotiana > Nicotiana knightiana. The sequence continues at coordinate 84,802 of ML385906.1, read as the reverse complement.
ATTTTCACGTAGGTGTTTGGGGTAAGTGATTCTCACTTGGTTCCGTGATTATAACCTTAATTTTATCATCTTAATTGTGAATTGGGGTGAGAATCCGACGGAAAAGAGGAAGAACCCCTGAGATAGATTTTTGAGGTTTTGAATGGGATTTTGTTATCTTATTTAAGAAAATTTAGTATGGTTAGAATCGTGAGTGAATGGGCTTTCGGGTTTTGTGAATTTTTTCGGATTTTGAGACGTGAGCCCGGAGAGCGGGTTTGAGTAGGTTTCGGATTTGGATCTAATTTAGTAGTTTTCTTGTGGAATTTATACTTTTAGCCTTTATTGATTGTGTTGTATTACTTGTGGCTAGATTCAAGACGTTTGGAGGCCGAATTGAGCGGTAAGGGCATCGCGAATTAGTAATTTGCTCGGATTGAGGTAAGTAACGGTTGTAAATCTGGTCTTGAGGGTATGAAACCCCGAATTTTTGTGTCATGTGACTATTTGAAGGTGACACACATACTAGATGACGGGCATGTGGGCGTGCACCGATAGGGATTGTGACTTGGTCCATCCCATAGAAACTGTAAAGTTGAAACAAATGTGGTTGGCTATGTGCTCCCTATGTGTTATAGAAAGATCGACTGTAAATCATGCAAGATACCATATTTAGGCTTTATGCCGGTATTGTTGGGACCCTTAGGGGTCGTTTCTTGTTTTCATCTCATTGTCTCCGTGATATTCCGTACTCAGTCATGTTCATGCATTCTTACATCATAGCTTAGTCTCTATTATATATTTGATGCATCATGCCAATGTTGTTTGGGCTGATTATTTTAATTTCTGAGAGCCCGAGAGACTGGACGGATGATGACTGAGTGAGGTCGAGGGCTTGATTTGTGAAGGCATTTATGGGATCGCGTTGCACGCTGCAACATGTTTTATTGATTCTGCCATGATTGACATTGATATAGCGCTTGGGCTGAAGAAACCCCTCCGGAGTGTGTACATACCCCCAGTGAGCGCAGGTACCTACTAAGTGCGAGTGGCGAGTGCCAAGTGCTGAGCGAATGTGAGGAATGAGTGATTATGAGGTTGGAGTGATTGGGAGGACTGAATGATGATTGTCTGAGGGGCGGCATATGGTTTCATTATTGATGCAAATAGTTACCTTAAGTCCTTGTTTGAGGACTGTTGAAAGATATTTTTAATTGACTTTACTTGAACTTGATTTAAACAAATTGATTTGACTTAAACTCTGGATGCAAAGCATGCCAAAATTTACTGAATTTTTGTGAAATGAATTGCATTTGAATTTACGTCATCACTACTTCTCAGCCCTTATTTACTTATGTTGCTTACTGAGTTGGTGTACTCACATTACTCCCTACTCCTCGTGTGCAGATCCAGGAGTTGTCGATCGTGGAGAGTGCTGCTAGTCCTTGTAGCTGATCATTGGAGATAGTGAGGTAGCTGCTCGGCGTTCGCAGCCTTGCTTTCTTCTTCTCTATCTTTCCTTAGTTGTTTTTTGGATTTCCAGACTATGTTATTCTTTTTATTGTCGGACCAGTTAGATTAGATGCTCATGATTCAGTGACACCCTGATGTTTGGGGCTTTTCTTTCCGCATTTCTATATTGAGTTCAACTCTTGTTTCTTTTATGAATTTTGTTATACAAAAAGTCTTTTTGGCATATCTTTGAATAAATTATCAAAGTATTGTGGAAGTCGGCTGGCCTAGTACCATCGATAGGCGCTACCAAGACAGGTTTGAGTTTAGTGTCGTCACAACTTGGTATCCTCCCTTATTCCACCATCTCCCTTATTTCATCTGTTGCGGCGTGCAACCCGAATCACGTACAATAATTTAAACCAACAATAAAAATTCAACAACCCAATTACAACAATTTCCACAACCAAGAGAATGAGTACACGGAAACAAGGGAACTACATAAAAATCAAAGGAATAACAAAACCTTTACAAAACAAAAAGACATGTAATGCATGTGATAACTACGCAGGTAATCACAACATCTCGGACACATAGCAGATATGCACGTAGTCATAGAAGAACTCAACAATTAAGAGGTAACAAGACAATAATGAAGGCAATGACAACAACCAAGGCATATAAGGATCAAATAACAAATAAGAGGTAAATAAGGGCTAACCACATCATATAGAACATGTAAGAGTAGTCTAACAACGAGATACCACATGTTATGACAATCTAAACCGGTCAATACCACATGTAGGCTGTGTACCCACTCATCACCTTGAGTACACAACTTTCACATAACAAGATAACACAATTAACTCAATTCCTAAAGGGTGGTTTCCCCCACACAAAGTTAGATAAGATACTTACCCGAATTCAGCCAACTCAATACTCAATTTAGCTTTTCCTTTACCAATTCACCATCGCTCGGCCCAATCTATCCAAAGATGACTTAAATACATCAAATAATGCAAGAGAAAACAATTTCAATTAACAAAGCTATGAACCTTATACAATTTGTAAAAAGTCAACAAAAGTCAACCTCCGGGCCCACACCTTGGAACCCGACAAAATTTATGAAAACCGAACACCCATTCCGATACGAGTTCAACCATACAAAAATTATCAAGTTCTGATACCAATTCGTCATTCAAATCATCATTTTTCATTTTTGAAAGATTTTACAATTTTCCTCAAATTTTCATTTAGATCCTCGTGAATTTGATGTTAAATCTAAGATATAATCATAAAAAATAGTTGAAAATTGATAGGAGGCACTTACCCAATGATTTGATATAAAAATCCTCTCTCAAAATCACCCCACTCTCGAACCTAGAGTTCCAAATATGATAAAATGAAGCTAAGATTCGGAATGCCCAGCTTTTAGCAGGCAGCAGATATCGCATTTGCGACACTGGGTTCGTAAATGCGAACTTGCAAAAGCGAAGCCTGAAAAATCATGTATGTATCGAAATTGCGATGAAATAGTTCACAAATGCGAAGATGGGGCCTTCACAAAAGCGGTCCAAATGTTCGCAAAAGCAAACTTCCCCTGCCCAAATTCATCATCGCAAATGCGAAGCCTTCCAGTCCCCAGCCTCTTTACTAATGCGATTCCAAGTCCGCAAAAGCGGTGGTCGCAAATGCGATTCATAACTCGCAAATGGGAGATCAGACACCAGTAAATTCTGACATTCTTCCAAACAATCTGAGATGCGTACAAAACTCACTCAAGCCTTCGAGGCTCCATGCCAAACATCCACGCAAGTCTGAAAACCTATCAGAAACTAACTCCCGTGATTGGAACACCAAAATAATCTCTATAACCACGAATCGGATACCAAAACACATGAAAATCACCATGATCCTCCAGAACTTCTAGAATCGGAACCAAGCATCTGAACCATATCAAATTGACTCCAAACGACACCAAATTTTGCAGGCAAGTCCCAAATCACATAATGGAGTTTTTCCAACTCTCAGAATCGCATTCCGACCCCAATATCACCAAAGTCAACTCTCAGTCAAACCTCTCAATCTTCCAAAACTTCAACTTTCCAATTTTTGCCGAAATGCTTCAAATTACCCTACGGACCTCCAAATCCAAATCCGGACATACGCCTAAGTCCAAAATCACCATCCGGGCCTATCGAAACCATCAAAACTCCAATCCGAGGTCAATTACTCAAAAGTCAAATCTTGGTCAATTCTTTCAACTTCAAGCTTCTCAAATGAAAGTCACTTCTAAAAATCTTTTCCGAACTTCTCAATAATTCGAACTGATGATGCACACAAATCATAATACACTGTGTGAAGCTACTTGTGACCTCAAACTGCCGAGCGGGACGCAATTACTCAAAACGATCAGTCAGGTCGTTACAACTTGTATCAATTATCTCACTGCTTTGCGATTATTCATGCTTTTATTATGATGCAACTCTAATATTTAAAGGGAATTGGACTCTATTTTGTTGATTGCGAATTGGTTTTTTAGTAAGTATGGCTAGGTGCCATCACATCATGAGATGAGATTTTGGGCGGTGACAATCAGTGTATGTACTTTCCTTGTAACTTCCTATTTTTTCTTCTTATTTATTTACCTCTCTGAACTTCCTTTTTTCTTCTTCTTTATTTACCTCTAAGTTCTCGTCAAATTCTCATATCATGTTTTGGGGGATGGAAATACCGTAGTTGTTCCTGGTTTTAAGTAAAGAAGAAGGCATATTCTTTGTAACGGTAGGTAGCCAATCAATCCTTCAATAAACTTTTTACAATCAGGAGTGGAAGATAGTCAAATCAAAAGTTTTATCATTTTAACTTTTAAGACCATCAACTACTACACATGACAAAAGAACAATGATGAACACATTATTTTCGTATCTTTATGCCTTAACCAGCAAAATGCCAAAATTTAAGTACCCGTTTAGGTATAGATTTTGCCTACGTAAATTTAGATTTTATTTGGCAAACACATGTTTGACCATAGATTTTTCTTACAAGTTGACAAAATGTCAAATTTCAAATCTCAAATCCCAATACCAGCTTGGGCCAAAATACCACTATTAGTTTTCTAAAAAATTGTCCCAAACCTTTGTATTTTATAAAATAACCCACCATTTATTATTATGTAACTATTGCTTCGTCTTCTCGGTCATCTGATAGTGTATCATGTGGCCAAACGCTACCTAAAAGGGACAAATAAATCAAGAATTCCCCCACCTTTTCCCCTTGACCAGCTTTTTCTTTTGTTTTTTTTTCTTTTTGCTTCAAACAAGCTGAGGTTCTAAGAGCTAGGTAATGTTTAGTTTTCAGTACGAACTCATATCATCTAACCTTTATTTCCATTTTTCTCCTCTAAAAGCTTTATTTAATGAGGTAAAATTGCATGTAACTAGCAATGTAAAGTGTTTTTATATATTATTTCAAAGATTTATATTAATATATTTTTTAAATTCATGCAAACAAAAATTTTTATTGATCAAATCTCTAATTGTATGATCTGAACATGTTGGACTATAAGCATTATTCCTATATAAAGAGAATCCAGCTTTCACCTCTAAGGCTCTCACCACTAAGGGGTCGTTTGGTTGAAATACGATTTGTACCGGTATAAGTTATGCTGGTGTAAGTTATATTGGGATAAGTTATGTTGGAATTAGTTATGCTGAGATTGTTGTTTATTCATTGTTTGGTATGTTGTATTAAGAATGACAATTGCATAATTTCTAAAAAGAAGATATAAGTTATACCGGTGCTAATTACCCCACATTCTATAAGGTATAAGTTATCCCAGTGTTAAAATTAACACCAGGATAATTTATACCTGATTTGCTAACCAAACAAAGTATTAAGATGATATTAAATTTGTATACTACCCTTATACCTTCTTATACCTCGTACTAAACGATCCCGAAGAGAATCACCTTAGTGTAATTTTATGAGAAATTAGCGCATCATGTTCTTTCTCCATAGGTGAAGTCTAGTAGCAGAAAATGTTTCATTTCTCATAATTACAATGTTTATGACTTGACCGTTAAACCCGGTGGCAGAGCTACGTTGCTCCAAAGAGCTATCAAGTGATACCTCTTCTTCGGGAATTATACTGTTTAAATAGGTTAAAATAACTTTTTTGATATATATATACTATGTATTGAATCTCCTTAACTTTTTTGTAGGTTTACTTTTTTAAATTTTGACACCCTTTAGTAAAAATTTTGAATCCGCTATTGGTTGAACCTTGTGTTTTTCCTAACATAAGTTAAATGAAAATTTTTATTGTGTTTCACACCATTGACACGAGTTGTCCGAGACCTTTTTGTCTCAAAATTTTATGGACTCAAAAGTGTAAGATATGGGTTCCACACTTTTGTGAGTTATAAAGAGTCCTCACACAACTAGTGTCAGTTGTGTGAGGCACACCATAAAAAAAAATTTAATAATTTTATTTTGTGCTTCACACAATCTACAATAGTCGTGTAAGATCGTTTTTCTATCTCACAATTTTATGAACCCAAAAGTATTAGATATGGGTACGTAGTAGAATTTTCAGCAGATCAATAAATAAAACATGCTAGTAGTAGAGTTTTATAGTATCATGTTCTTCTATTCCAATAGTAATTAGTCTAAAAGACTATTTATTTAGATAAATTTGATCTCATCTCTGCTATTCAAGACCCAACAAAGGAAAGAAGGAAAATTAAGAAAAAAAATCTAAATGTACAATCCAACCGTCTTTCAAAAGCTTTTATATATACAAAGCAAAACACATATATACAACATCTATGTACATCACTTAAGGCAAAACTTTTAGGAATATATTTCTTGCATTAATATTCTACAGAAAACATATATTTATGTATATATATATATAATCAAGAAGCAGCTCTTTCTCGTAGTCCTATGGTCCGCAACAAAAAACACCCTTTTGTCATCTCCAATAAAGAGTTAGAAAAAAGTGAAAGTAGATGAGCCCTTTTGAGAGACTTTATTTTTCTTTTGGACAGAACCACTTTGGAAGAAAATGATGTTACATTTTCCTTTCACTTAACATGATTGAAACTGAACCGACAAACCATTCTCGATACATCATTATCAAAAGGTACTAAATCATCATTTCACATACTACTATATACTTATGTATTCTCATGTCTCCCATTTGTGATAATATTCATTTTTGTCTACAATTATGTTTCTCTATGCATGCGTTGCGTGCTTTGCATTATTATAAGTAACTTGTTAATTAATGAGAATGTTTATTAACATTTAAATGCTTTTTTAATATGTGTCATTGCATAATGCCTATAAAATATTTGTAAAAGCCTATTAATATTTACTAAATCCAAATTATTCATAAAAATAGCAAAATAGATAGATGACTAACTTGAATAAGAATGCATTTACTACGAGTTCATGAAAGTATTTTTTCATGAGTGAATGAAAGCAAACCAATTGGTTCAAACCTTGGCAATATATTCAAATTATGACCTCTTGATATATCACTGAACTTACTTTAGAACACAAGTTCATTACATTAGTTTGGTTGGCACGTGAAATTCATTGAAATGCATTTTTATTTAGGTATATTCCAAGAAGTAAATAATTATTACAAAATTGTTCAGGAAGATGCATATTAACTGCAGTTAGTTGCTCACCAAAACTAATATTGGGTACATCATAAAATAATAACCTTCATGAAATTGGGATATTAATATTGCGGGACCAAGAAAAGGTCCCCAAATGCCTTTCACGAAAAGATACAGATTGGTTGTATGATTAAAGGGCGATACTTGTTTTCCTTTTAAGGAGAGAGGATAATATCAATCCTTAATTGTCTATTGTGTTCCACCTGGACCCAAATCAATCTTTATGACAAATATGAGTGAATGAGTTCTGTAAAATTAGTTCTCTTAATTCATATTTACGTATAATATCGCAAGAATCTTTATTCAAAGTTTTTTTTTTAAATTACATGATGTCTAAAATTAGTTATTTAAATTTCGCATTACGCATAATGTCGCAAAAATCTTAAAATAAAGTTTAAGAAAAAAAAAAAATCTAAACGTGTGGGCTAATAACGATTAAACTTTAATTCCAACAAGTTAGTGTATCACACCGATATTGATACTTTGCTTCAATTGTGTTCTATTCTTCGTTAAATTTGTTACGACCACTTTTGGCTCACCCTTTTAAAATTAATTTATTTATATTTAATGATTTACAATAAACGAGATAAAAATATATCTTAATTAATAATACCTATTTTTATATAATTAGTAATTAATAGTGTTGAAATTAATAAGTTAGTATTATATAATTGTAAGATATATTACCATTACTATTTTTGAGGCTGTTAAAGCAACCTTATATTTGTTACATAGTCTTATAATTAATTTAACAAGTTATTCCTTAATTTTTAATTATCTAGCCAACTATTTCAAATAATTCGAAATTAATGTCATAATATGAGAAATAATGTATTTTAATAAATAATTAATTAATTACAATGTGTATTGATGATTATAATTTCTATCATATTTTGTTGGAACTAATTAAGTTAAATTAAATTAATTTTAAAGAGGATAAAGACTAAATGACTATAATTGCAATTGCAATTAACTATAAATTGGATATGTGTTAAATTGAAATTAGCCCAATACACATACCCTATCACCACCTGACCCAGTCCAAAACAACCCCTCCAGACCATATTGGTAATCCATGCCACTCCTTGTGAGCCAATAGTGGTGTGTCACATCACCGCTCTCAAACACTCTCACAACAAACACACTTCATCTGGACCGTTGATTCAAAATAATCAACGGTCCACACTTAAACCAAAGTTTCCTTTTATTTCAATACGCATCAATAATTTATATCCACCGTTGGATTAAAAGAGATCCAACACCCATCTTTTTTTCTCAATAAATGATTTTATCCCCGAAATATCGAAGCCGTCGATCATGATGATCCAATAACTCCCTTTCATCTGTTCACTTTAAACCTAACTAACGCCTAACCGTAAGACATTTCCTCCTAAGACCAGTCGCCCCCTTTCCCTAAACGCTCCCATCTCCCTCATCTGCTACTCTCCCCATCAGTTATGAGACCTTACACAAATTCATGCAAGGTCGACGAAATCAAACCTCAACCAATCCATTTTGTCCCTACACCGTGAATCCTGTCGATCCTTTTCTATTCTCACCGATATAATTCAAAAGCCCCAAATCTGAAACCCTAGACCAAATAATGAAACTTAAAATCTTCTAATTTCTCTTGTGCTCTATCAAATGGGAGCATGCATGAAGGTTTCTCAGAGCTTCATCACGATTAATGAGGTCCAGAGGTCAAATGCGATGACCTTTGGAGATTGAAGCTTTCTCTGACGGGTCATTTCCTTCAAAGGTCGACCTCTCTCTACTCAGGTAAATCCTCATTTTCCCCTCTGATTCTTCGATTTTTACTCGTTTTTGCTTGCATCATCTGGTAGTCGTCATTCTCCACTACAACCATTTGAATATGCCGGAACCCTAGGGATTCAAGGCACTATAAATAGTAATCTTAATTGCTCTCACCTAACAATAGAAAACAACAGAGAACAACACCTAACAACCTAAAAAGACATCAATACACAGTAGCATCTAGAATTTTTTAATCGAAGCCTAGGTTTTTAGTTGATTTCTCATTCTCTCCCTCTCTTTCCCGATTTTGAGTTTATTGGCTGGTTGAAGTTTGAGCTCTTGGTTCCCAAAAGGCTAAACAAAATCCTTGTTTGGTTTTCTGCTAAAAGAAAGGTCAGTACATGTCGACCCTTCCTCTCTTTAACTGTTCAAGTTAAAATCGTGTTTGCCGTGTTATTCTCTATTGATTATACATGTCTCTAATGTATGCTATTAATCTATAATTTATAATTATGTCTTGATATTGTATGTAAGAACCAACCGTCTCTTTAATAATTTGAAGTTTAATTAATGCTAATCGATTATCTTGTGAACTTAATGAATGTTGCTCTAAGTTAAAAAATTTAAACAATGTTGAACTTCTGTAGTTGACTAAATAACCTCAATGATTCTTTACAATTATTCTATTTCAAACTTTTCATGATGTTTTGCTATGGCCTTCATGCCTGCTCTACAGCCTTAATGTTACCTGATTGATGTATATCATGTATTTAAGTCATTTGTTTGATAAAACTAAGACTATGGTAATTATGAACACCTAAGGACAAATACAGGGTTGTCATTGTAGTTAAAGTATATCAGTTTAGTTGTTTGAGATGCCCTCTCTCTTCAAATGTGTTCTGTGATTTTGTAACTCCCTGAAATATCATTGTGAAGGTCTCCTGTTAACCTCCATGTACTTATGCCCGTATCCGTGAGTTTCACTGTGTAAATATGTCTTGAAGTAACTGAACTAAGTTCCAAATGAGTTTCTGCAGTTAATCTTGTATGTATTCTGTCAGCTACTGTCAACCTAGCTTAAGCTTGATCTTGGTTGTCCTTCAAGAGTTTGGTTAAAAGTTGTATCTGTTGTATCTGTGCGTCATCTCTTGGATTGGATATGCTGAACTGAACTTCATCATGTTTAGACTATTATACTCAACTTGTATATCCGGACTAATTATCCTGTTATTAGAACCATGCTCACTTAACACATGTGAAACTTTCATTATGATTATGCAATTAACTTTTTAATCTGATTCTATGCCACCTGGTCCTCTACTATGTTCTCTAGTCTTCCAATCCTTTAAAGCATCTCCTGTATGTGTCTAATTGCCCTCTCTTAAACTTATGCACTAATTCTTGTTTTGAATAGACTTCTTGCTTATCCTTCATGCTTATGCATGTGCTCTCACGCCTCTTAGAACTGTATCATCTTGCTAAAAAAAGTTGCACCTTGATTATTCTAAGTGGTAACCTCACAAAATTTGAGATATAAGTCAACTGTGATCACTAAAGAATTTAAGGGAAACTTTTGATATTTACGTGCCTTATTTGAGTATTACACTGTTTTTTTATGAATGCCTTAACCCCTAATGAGTTTACTATGAATATGAGATTGTGAACCTTTAAAAGGGAAAGTGATCATGTCATTAGCTTAAGTTACGATTAGCCTGTTTGCTTATATAAGTTCCCTTGTTGATACTTTTTATAGATTCTAAATAAGGTTGTTAACTCTTATATCTGATAGAAGTTAAGATTTAATCTGTGAATGAGTCCCTTATTAATCTAAACATAGTCTAAAGTTGTGAAGTACTGCAAATTCAACTAAGAACTCATGCAAAATTTAACTGGTCAGTAGAATCGATAAGGCTGATACACATATATCTTCTCTACTTCTTAAATCACATGATTTAGTGTTTAGACTTCTAGACTAGTCTGCTGGTGTTTGCCTCCCTTTATTTGTATTTGTAATTGGTTTCTTTGAAGTATTCTTATGCATGTTGGAAGTGTTAACAGTATGCTACACTCTTGTATTTGGGTTAGACCTCAATGGTGTAGTATGGTATCTCATAATGGTGCTCTATAACTTATGCGAGAGGAGTGCATACTTGAATCTGTGTGTTGCTACTTCTATAGTAGATGTTACATTGAATGCCTCATTGGCATTAAATCCTTTAGAGAGGAGTGAGTGTGAGTGGTTAAGGGTATTTAGGAGTAGGATCGAGTTTTTGGTTGAGATGCCCTCCCTGCACAAGCACTGCTCGGGGTCCTTGAGACCCTTGTGAACTTTGAATTGCCGGGGTCCAAAGGGTGTTTTGTCTATGCATGTGATTGTAACTTAAGTTTTTAATTATTGACATTTATTAATCTCTTTAGGATTATTGCAAATTGAAAGAAAAGGATTCAGTGTGAATATTGTTTTGTTTATTCTATTGGGCTTCACATTGACCTTATTGCATCCTTAATTACAACACTTGTTATAGTTTTATTGGGCCTCATATTGGCCCTATTGTACCTTAGTTGCATTTAAATGTTAAATTGGGCCTATTTCACTAATATCTCTCTTTCGTTTTGCATATGTGATCGAACTAGGCCTGCTGAGTTCTCAAGAACTCAGGCCCAAGTTCCAAGCCGAAGTCCGAGTCACTGAGTCATGCTGCTTGTAACGTTCTAATAGGTTGCTTTGAGCTCTAGCGCATCGTTCAGTAGTTTTGAGGCCTTGAGTAGCTTCACTTCAGGTATTAGACTTGTACGTATTGTCGGAATTAAATTACGGGAAGTTCGGAGTTGATTCAGATGGAAAATTCTAAATTCGGAAGCTTTAAAATGGAAGAGGTGACTAAGTTTTGAATTTTGAGTAAACGATCTTGGAATCGGGATTCGAAGGTTCCAATAGGTTCGTATGATGATTTCGAACTTGGTCATATGTTCGGGATAAGTATCAAGTCAACTGAGAGCATTTTGGCGCTTATTGTGGAAAGTTGGCATTTTGAAGGTTTTAGAATTTCCTAAGTTTAGTTTGAGGTGGACTTTGGTGTAATTGATGTTCATTTGGGGTTTCGAGCCTTGGAATAGGTTTTGCATCGTGATTTATGACTTGTGCTTAAAGTTTGGCATCATTCTGGAATGCTTAACTATGAATCAGATGCGTTTGTCGAAGTTTGAAAGCTTAAAGAAAGATTTCGATCGTCTATTCGTAGTTTCAATGTTTTTTGGTGTGATTTGAGGCCTCGAGCAGGTTTGTGTCATGTATTAGGACTTGTTGGTGTGATTAGACGGGGTCCTTGGGGCCTCGGGTTTGTTTTGGAGGGTCTAAGGGTCATTTCACCATATTGAGCTACTATTTTCTGAGGTCAGGTACGCCCTTCTTCGAGTTCGCAAGGAAAGGGTCGTGTTCGCGAATAGAAAAATGAGAGAAACGGGTCTGTGAATTGCATTCGCGGAGGCAGATTTGCATTCGCGAAGAATAAATTTCTGCTGCATTGGGCTGACGTTGGAAGTTTATATATTGCGATCTATAAAGAATTTGGATATGATCCTAAAATGAAAGTTGTAGCCCTTGGTGTCTGGTTTTTGAAAAGTCAAACATTTGTAATTTGGAGTGTCACGAACCAAATTTCTCTCTGTTGGGTATCGTGATGGCACCTAGTCTTAGGGACTAGGTAAGCCTAACAGTTACTAAATAACAACAATAATAGAAATAAAACTAATAGTCCCGATATAGAATGAATGTACAAACTTTCCCAAAACCGGTAATACAAGTCATAAGCTCTACGAATCTTCTACAACTTCTAAGTACATCTGTTTGGAAATAAATACAATAGTGTATGAATAATAAATACAAAGAAGGTGACTCTGACGCCTGCGAACGCAGCAGTAGGTTACCTTGAGTCTTCTCGGCAATCATCCACACAACTACTACAATATATACCTGGATCTATACACAAAAATGTACAGAAGTGTAGTATGAGCACACCACAACGGTGCCCAGTAAGTATCAAGACTAACCTCGGTGGAGTAGTGACGAGGACTAGTCAAGACACCACTGGTCTACAAAATAAATAACATGAATATAGAAATGACCGAACGTTACATCTACCTTAGGCTTCAGAGAATAATTTATGACAATGACAATATAAAGCGGAAGGAAATTACAGAAATCAATCGCGAAACAGCACAAAAATACATAGAAAGATGGACAGCAAAACAAACTGAATTGAAAGGAAACACAATACAATAGAGAACACCAATAACTCAACTCCACGTCGATTTGTTCATATCGGGCCTTCGCCATTAAAATTCATAACTGGTAGAAATCTTTAAACAGCAGTTCATATGAAAAACTTTTGCAAATAAAAATTATTTTTGTATGGAAGAGTTTCCTTTGAAAACATACTTTCTTCAAAAGTAGATATAAGTATATTTAGTAGAGGGAATTACGTAAAACATAGTTTCTTTCAAAATACGGAACTTCCCAAGGATGCTTTCCTAATAAATGACTCCCAAAGATCATTTTAAGCAAGACTAGTACTTTTCAAATATACCTTCGAGGTAAAATTTATTCAAATATAATCATTTCAAAACCATTGCTTTTTCAATAATACTTTTCAATAAAATCCCTTGATCAAAATCTCTTCAAGATTTATCCACCGGAACTCAGTCCGTAACTCAGAGATTTGCCATGCAGTACAGGTGGAATATCAAATCTTGCCAATAAATGCAGTAAGAGATCAGTAGGAATATCCAAATTTAGAACAACGAAATAAAATTCAAGGACAAGTGCATGGCATCACCCTTCGTGCTTTTACTCTCATCCTCACCAAAACAAGTGCACGGCATCACCCTTCGTGCTTTACTCTCATCCTCACCAAAATAAGTGCAGTAAATAGAAAATAGGAACAACGAAAATAATAATGCATAATTACGGCACAGAATGTCCCCTCGTGCTAAAATAACATAAACACGGCACGAAATGCCCCCTCGTGCTAAAAGAACATAAATATGGCACGGAATGTCCCCTCGTGCTAAATAACATAAACATAGCACGGAATGTCCCCTCGTGCTAAATAACATAAACATGGAATGGAATATCCCCTCGTGCTAAATAGCATAAACATGGCACGGAATGTCCCCTCATGCTATAAATAAATAAACACTCGGCACAGAATGTCCCCTCGTGCATAACCTCACAAAACACTCGGCACGGAATGTCCCCTCGTGCTAAAATAACATAAACACGGCAAGGAATGTCCCCTCGTGCTAAAATAACATAAACAACAATTTAACAAGGGAAATCAACAATAAGAACCATAAATCACAACATCTGGTAATCAACAATAAGAACCATAAATCACAACATCCCGGCAAGGGAGTCAACAACGCAAACAGTATCATTAACAGTATAAACAACAATAGAAATCATACCATCATGGCAAGGGAGTCAACAATGAACACAACATCATCCCCGCAAGGGAAACAACTATAACCAATCTCGCCTAAACAATTAACTTTACGAAATAAAACTCAGCTCAAACAAGGGCCCAATACTAGGCAACATCAAGAAAACACCAACAACATGAATGTTTATCGACTAGGTCCAAGTAGCACATAAGGGAAAATCATATAAAGCACAATTTAAGACTCACGGGCATGCTTGACACCAACGAACGAATGTTCTAACTACGGCTAAACAACTATAAAGCTAGGTAACACTAGTATAGTCAATTTGGCAGTTTTAGGAAGCAAGTATAGCATCAAGATAAGAGCGGTAAGATATTCAATTAAGTCAATTAAGATCAAAAAGCCAACAAAGGAATCCAAAAGCAAGTAATTCTAATTTAAGCAGGAAAGGATAAAATTAACAACCAAGGATTCAAACGTAACAATTACAACTCATACATAGGTAACATAAGAACTTACGAATCCTAAAAGACCAATCTATTAGCAAATAAGTCCGAGTACGCACTCGTCACCTCGTATACACGGACTACAATCAACAAAGAAGACTCAATCCTAAGGGGTAGTTCCCCCACACAAGGTTAGGCAAGATACTTACCTCAACTTCCACGATCAACATTCAAGCCTCAACTACCGCTTTACCTCTTGATTCCACCACCAACTCGCTCGTATCTAGCCACAAGTTACTTAATTATATCAATAAATGTTAAAGGAATCAATTCTAATGCATGGAAATGGGTTTTCTAAAGTTTTCCCCAAAAAGTAAAAAATCGACCCCGGGCCCGCTCGGTCCAAACCCAAAATTCGGACCAAAACCCGATTACCCATTCACCCACGAGCCCGAATATACAATTTATTTTGAAATCCGACCTCAAAACGAGGTCAAATTCCCAAATAATCAAAAAGCCCCAACTCTACCCAAAATCCCAATTTCTACCCTTGATTTCATGTTTTTAGGCCTAGAATCTAATAGATATTGATGAAAAATGGAAGAAAATAATGTTAGGATTACTTACCTAAGAGGTTATGGTGAAAGAGTTCTTCAAAATTCGCCCAAGGAGGTGTGGAGAAGAAGAAGGTAGTGAAAATGTCAAAATCCCGTAATGAGCATTCTGTTTTTGGGCATTTAAATAACTGGGCACTTTTTGGTCTATGCGATCGCGAAGAAGGAGTTGCGATCGCATAGAGAGCTGAGTTCTAATGGATTACAATCGGGAAAGAGACCCTGCGATCGCACAGTATCACTGACCCCACCCTATGCGATCGTGAACATGCACATGCGGTCACACAGGGTATCTACCTATCCCCCTTCTCAAAGCTATGCGATCGCAACTATACCTATGCGATCGCATAAAGTAAAACACCAGACACCAGAAAATTGCCAAAACACCAGATTTTTCCTAAGTTTTTCACTCCGACACTTACCTGAAACTCACCTGAGCCATCGGGGCTCAAAACCAAATATGCACACAACCTCAAAAACATCCTACGGACTTATTCATGTAATCAAATCACCAAAATAACATCATAAACATCGAATTAAACTCCAAAATAAATGAAATTTCTCAAAACTTCTTTAAATATCAAATTTTGCATGTAAGGTCCGAATCACATCTACGAAATTCGTTTCTTATCAAACTTTACAGATATGACAAAAATATTATATCGAACCTGTACCGGACTCTGGAACCAAGATACGGGCCCGATACCACAGGTTACACATAGAATTTCGTTTTTAAAATCTCTTATATTTTCCAGAAAACAATTTCTTTTAAAAATTCATTTCTCGGACTTGGAACCTCGAAATTCGATTCCGGGCATACGCCCAAGTCCTATATTTTCCTACGGGCCCTCCGGTACCATTAAATCACAGTTCTGGGTCCCTTTACCAAAAATGTTGATCGAAGTCAACTTTATTCAAATTTCTAACACAAAATTATCATTTCTATCAGTTTTTCACATAAAGGCTTCCCGGCTACACGCCTGGGCTCCGCATGCAAATCGAGGTGAGATAGAAGGAGGTTTTCACGACCTCGAAACATAGAATTAGCTATAAATATATGGGATAACCTTTTAAGTCATCACATGGAGTTTGGTAAAAAACTTTATGACCATTATACTAGAGACTTTCAGGAGGAGTTGGGCAGCTTGCTCTTCACGATCGCGATTAGTTTTCCGCGATCGCGAAGGGAGATTTTGAGCTGAGAAAAGTTGTGCTTTGCGATAGCAAAGCGTTTTCCGCGATCGCAAAGGGTTAATACATGGGAAGAAGCTATATTTCGGGGGTTAGGCTCATTTTCACCTCATTCCTTCCACGGGAGCCGACTTTGGGGAGATTTTGGAGTGCCATTTTCATAATCAAACTTTAGGTAAGTAATTTATACACCTTATGAGTTAAATACATAGTTAATATGTGGATTAAAATATGAATATTTATGGAATTTATGGGTTTTTAAGAGAAAAAACTAGAATTTTATATTTTTGGATTTTTACCACGAAATTGGACATGGAATTTAGAATAAATCGTATATTTGAGTTCGTAACTTTATGGGTCAAGTTTATCTTCAAAATTATCGGAATCCGGGCACGTCGGTCCGAGGGTTGACTTTATTGACTTTTCGAGTGGAGTTGAAAATTGTTATGAATTGATTTATTATGAGTATTAAAGTATATTTTTATATGTTTTCACATTGTTTGACTAGTTTTGGATCGACGAGCATATGTTTGAGGTGTTAGAGTGGCATTGGAGCCGGTTATGGAATTTCGGAGCGAGGTAAGTCTCCTATCTAACCTTGTGAAGGGGAAGATATCCCCTATGTGATGTAATTGTTATGTGCTACTTGTTGCGGGGCTATGTACACACAAGATGACGAGAGACCGTACATAGCTAAATTCATGTTATGTTCGGGTAGGATTAGGTTCATGCCATGCTATAATTGTACTATTGGATTTATCTTTGCTCATTTAATTCCTTTATTTTGCATTACGACTTTAGACTATACTTGCGTAAAGTGATAAACTTGCTCTTGTATAGATTTGACGAGCTTTGTGATTAGCCGCAGAATAATTGTGCTCCTCCTACAGATTTCTCTCGCCCTATGTGTTTTCATCAAAAGATTTTCCCTAAAAATTCATAACTCACACATTTAATCATGAGTGGGGTCAAGGACCCGTTAAAGCTTCTCATTCTACTAGGATCGGGCCATTCACCTCGACAGTATTTTGAATCACACTCTTAAGGGAGCGGGATGTTTGCCTCTACAGTATAATAGATGCATCTATGGTTTGTGCGATCTGAACCTAGGCAATGCACACAATATGATGGGATTGGGCCGTTCGCCGCGACATTTCTATAAAACACTCTTGTGGATTGGGTCATTCGCTTCGGCAGCGTCGTACGTAATATCTAACAAGATACCAGGACATTCGTGTACTTTTTTTCCTGATTGGAGTTGTGATGACCTTTCTGGTGAGGTCCATTCTAGATATACTTCAGTTGAGGAGGTACCCAGAGCTTGAGTTTACCGTTCTAGGGAGGATTGTACCTCGTATTTATACTTGTCCATACTGTTTATCTGCTCTGCCCCATATTTGTTTACTTCTCATTTTACATGTCTTATTGGACCATTAGTAAGTGTCGATGTATACCTATCATCATTATTTCTCTATGGTTAGGCTAGATACTTACTGGGTACGCTTTGATTTACGTACGCATGCTACACTTGCTGCACGTATTGTGCAGGTATATATATGTTTCTGGTGGTCCTCTGGGCACAGAGGCGCGACTATTGTGGGGACTTTACAGTGAGCTGCATTCCATGTTACGATCCGCAGCATACAGAGTCTCTATCAGAGTTATTTATATCCTTCTGTCTAATTTGTATTCCAGACGGATGTTGTATTATTATTTACTCCTAAGTAGATGCTCATGCACTTGTGACACCGGGTATTGGGATGTTCTAGATGTTGTGGTGATTTTACTTAGCATTTACACACTTTTATTATCTATTCTATTTAAAGTGTAAGTTTCCATGATTTTAATGCATTGATTTCTTTCTCTAATAAAATGCATGATTTCTAAAATAATAAAATGAGTAATCAAGTTGGTAGTTCACCGTTGGCTTGCCTAACGGTGACGCTGGGTGCCATCATGGACTATAGTGAGTTTTGGGTTATGATAACTTGGTATCAGAGCATTAGATTCACTTGGGTCTCACAAGTCATGAGCAAGTCTAGTAGAGTCTTGTGGATCGGTACAGAGACGTATATATTTATCTTCGAGAGGCTATAGAACTATTAGGAGCACTTCCCTTCTTGATTCCTCATCGTGCGGTTTAGTTTCTTTGAGGCTTATGATTTTATTTCCTTCCTACTCAATCTTATTCCAAGTGAAGTGTTTATTACCAATCGGGCATCAAGGAGGTGTAGTGGTACTGTAGACATGGTACATGATATTTTTTTCCCTGTGTATTCGAGCAGGCTATCATCGTTGCCTTATGGAAGGATGTTCTGTCATTCAGCTCAGTATCTGTATTTCCTATAGTTTTGAGGCTATGCACAGATTGCTATGATGTTCATGTGTTATTATCGCACAGTGTTAGCGTTATGGTAGGGTGATTGTTTATGTGTCGAGGTAGTGAATGATTTGAAAGGAGGATTTCTCATTGCATAATTTAGAGGTTCAACATTTAATTCCAGCAGAGGAAAGGCAATCGGACTATAGATGTTTAGGCTTTGGTTGATGGAGTGACGAGACTTGCTATTTTCTAGCATGGTGGATTCTCATTTGTGATGTGGTGTCATCGTCCCTGTTAAATGCATTAAGGTTCGCCGGTGTTAGGGTCTTCTTGATTTGCCTTCGGGGCAGGGTGTTTTGAAATGGTGCCTGAGAAGCAGTTGTCTGAGATGGCAGTGTGTAGAAGTTTCAGAATCGAATCGATGTTTCTAATGCTAATGGTTCGAGAAACATCATCTGTGATGAGGCTTAGAGTTGGTAGCAATTTGTTAGTTCGGGCGCTATAAAGATGGATTTTGATTTGAGGCGGTATTGGGATAGTGAAGGACAAGGAAGGACATGGCGGGAGGTGTCTCATGGTGATTGAATTGCTAGCAGGTCAAGTACGCACATCTGAGGTCGAGAAGTTGCTTAAGGAGATGGGTTAACCGAAGTGGGAGTTGCAGAGTAGCGTATAGATTATGTGGTAGGATAGCCACGTGCCTTGAGAAAGTTTATGGCGATTTGGGGAATCATGATGAAAGGTGATTTGGTCTACAGATTTTATTTGAGATGGTGGCTATTGTACCGAGGGAGATGGAATATGGCAAATAGGAGTTTGCTTGAAATGAAGAGGGGTGTGAAGACTTGATTATCTTTTTTGGATGAAACGTGACTCCGAGTTTGGTATATACTGTTAGATTTTTCAGTTGATGGAGCATTCTTTCAGGAGGGTTTTGTCATGACCCAAAATTCATAAGGTCGTGATGGCGCCGGACACCACTGTCAGGTAAGCCAATCATTAAATTGTTAAGTTAAATTTCCTGTTTTAGCATTTTTCAAATCATTACCTTTCACTTAACACGTAATATCTAAATAAAATCCATTATGTAGAAATAACAGTCCAATATTCCATTTTGATAAAATACATGCCAAACACATCCCAGAACCCGGTGACACAAGTACATGATCCATTTCTAAGAATTTTACAACTACTACAAAACTTGTCCGAAATACAAATTGGACAAGGAATAAAAACGTAAATACAATACATAGAGGAAGACTCTGCCGACTGCAGGTCGTCTCCGGATGATGCAGCCCATCTAAGTCTCCAAGTCAGCCACTTTCCTATGAAGGTACTTGTGCAACAAAAATGCACAGCAAGTGTAGCATGAGTACGAAAATAACGTGTACTCAGTAAGTATCCCGCCTAACCTCAGAGAGGTAGTGATGAGTAGTCGACTTAGACACTTGCTAGAAGTAAATTAATATCAGGTATAGTAACGAAATAAATCAATATGAAACAAAGTAAAAGTATATATCAATCGGGTATAAATTACACGGTACGATCCCTTCCTTATAATTTATTCACCTCTCAATTTGCAATTTACTTCCGTACCAAAACATATACATATATACGGCTTCACCAAAAGGTTATTATACTTCAATTTAGGGAAAACCCTTAGGTACACTGGCTTCTAGCCAAACATTACACACGATTCAATGGGGATAGTAAGTACATAGGAAAGGAAATGCCGAGGCGTACGGCCCGATCCAAGACAAAAGTAAATTGTGCACTGCCGAAGGGTCGAACGGCATGAACCATAGATGTCTCTTTCAAACCGCTGTGGCGTACGACCCACTCCCATGAGAATGTGGTACATAAATCCTGCCGAGGCAAACGACCCGATCTCATAAGAGTGTGGTACATAAATCATCCCGAGGCGAACGACCCGATCCCATAAGAGTGCGGTACATAACTCATGCCGAGGCGGACGGTCCTATCCCATAAGAGTGTGGTAGGAGGATTTACCCCGCTCGCAAATCATACATGCAAAGCGGTTAGATATGAATTATAGAGTTACCCCGCTCACGCATCATACCTGCGAC
Source organism: Nicotiana knightiana (assembly GCA_005239525.1). Classification (NCBI taxonomy): domain Eukaryota; kingdom Viridiplantae; phylum Streptophyta; class Magnoliopsida; order Solanales; family Solanaceae; genus Nicotiana; species Nicotiana knightiana. Next base: position 63,823 of record ML385906.1, on the reverse strand, counting down.
TCGGGTGCCCGCATATAAATAGGCCCATTCAGGTGGTATATCAATTTATCATGGAATATTTAGCCGAAGAAGGATACATTCTCTTTTTATATGATTAAGAAAATGAAGTTTAACCTACCTAAGTATTCATTTACTAATTCAATGAGATTAGACAGTTCTGTTTTACCAATAAAGTTGCAAGTACAACAAATAAAGCATGCTAGTGGGTCCTAGGCTACCCGGACATAAGCATCATAGTAGCTACACACGGACTCCCGTCACCTCGTGTGTATGTATACCCCGCAAATAATAGCATGTATTCATTTAGTTCACCTACGGGGACAGTTCCCCCTCACAAAGTTAGAACGGAGACTTACCTCGCTCCGAAATTCCATAACCGGCTTCCAAGCCCTTCCGACGACTCTAATGGACGCAAAACGCCCCAAAACTATCCAAATACCGACAAACCAATGAAAATATACTCTAATATTTGCAACAATTCAAATTATATAAACACCTAACTCTGCTCAAGGAATTGAACAAAATGCCCTCGGGCCCACGTGCCCGGATTCCGAAATTTCTCGAAGATAAACTCTACCCATAGATTTACTAGTTCAAATATACAATTTACTCTAATATTCATACTCAATTCGTGGTAAAAATCCAAATTACCAAATTTCTAGGTTTTCATTAAAAATCCCAATTTTTATACAAATTCTCATGTCTAATTCCATATATAAACCTTGCATTTAACTTGGAATGAGTAGAAATGACTTACCTTGACATAGATGGTGAAATTACTCTCTTGAAGCTCTCCTAAAATCGCCCCAACCATGAGAAATATGAGACAAATGGCCGAAACTCTCGGTTTAAAACAATCTACCCAGGCCTCATTTCCGCACCTGCGGTCCCCCTTCGCACCTGCGCTCCCGCAGGTGCGCCCAATCTCCCGCACCTACGGCTTCCTCATCTCCAGCCAAAACTCGCACCTACAGAGACCAAGCCGCACCTGCGGCCAAAGCCTCGCAGGTGCGGTCACACCAGATGACAGCAACTTCAGCCCTTCTTAAATCTCCAAATTTGATCCGTTAACCACCCGGAATCCACCCGAGGACCCCGTCCAATTGCACCAACCTGTTCCAAAAAATAATGCGGACTTGCTCGAGGCCTCAAATCACATCAAATAACATCCAAAAGAATGAATCACACTAAAACGAATCAAGCTTCCACCTCTGATGCCGAAACCCGTCAAATCTCCTTCGATTGACCCCAAACTTTTCACACAAGTCATATTTGACATACAGATCTGCTCCAACTTCCGGAATCGCATCCCGACCCCGCTATAAAAATTTCCACTTCCGGCCGGATTTCTCAAAAACCTTCAAATTTCTATCTTTAGCCAATTGACTTCAAAATGACCTACGGATATCCGAATTCACTTCCGATCACGCTCCCAACTACAGAATCACTATACGAAGCTATTCCCAGGCTCAGAATCACAAACGGACATCAATATCACTGAAATGCGCTTCAAGCCAAACTTAGGAAATTTCTTCAAAATTGCTGACTTCCACAATATACCCCGAAACGCTCCTGGGTTAGCCAAAGCCCGATCCGGACATACGCCCAAGTCCGAAATCATCATACGAACTTGAAGGAACCTTTAAATCCTGATTCGGAGGTCATTTACTCAGAATTCCAATCTTAGTCAATTTTTCCAACTTAAGGCTTCTGAAATGAGAATTTTCCTTCCAATTTGACTCCAAACTTCCCGAAATTAAATTCCGACCACACCTACAAATCATAACACCTGAAACAGAGTTTCTCATGAACTCAAACCGCTGAACGACGCGCTAGAGCTCAAAACAACCGGTCGGGTCATTACATTCTCCCCCACTTGAACAGATGTTCGTCCTCGAACGTGCCAAGAACTGCTCCGGAGTTATCTAAATTCACTGTTTATCACTTCGCGCACCTGCCCGTGCTACCACAACCCAGCTGAGTACATTAGCTTGATCAAATCTGAAGATTTCTTCTTTTATCCTTATAATAGGCTCAGAATCCAGTTCCAACACCTGAAATTTCTCTGCCAGGCCTAGATCCAATATATAAACACCATATCAACTACCACACGATATACCAGAACACTAATGCATACCTTTGCTGAATTAGCACCATGCGCCGCATAATCCATCGTCTGACCACAATAACACTCCCTGAACCTTAATAACCAAAATTCCACGAATCTGATGCTCCCAGTGCACCTTATAATATATATACATCCTGCTATAATGCTGGCGATACCACCACAACGGAGGATATGTGTAGAGATTCTAACCAATTGCAGAGTTAAGAACATTGAATCCTTCCTCTTGACTAGGACCATCATCTTATTACGAACCAATAAGGGTAATTGTCCTTTAATGTATTTCACATAATCTTATCGCACTTGATCCCTGATCCAATAATCTCGTCTCGCCCAGTATGAACTGTTCAAACAACCAATCACTCAATACATGACCAATAATCTCACACGATGCCACAATGCGCCAATAGGCCACAATTCGAACATGATACCTAAGGAAATGACCCAGGAAGGGACTACTCGGCTCACGCAACTTATAGGAACTTTCCTCAGAGAATAGGAAGTAAAACACAAGAAAAATAAATATAGGAACCTTAATCACCATCACACTGTTGCGGCGTGCAACCCGATCCAAATAACATACCCGTGGCGGCGTGCCACCCCATCCCATCATAAAATTCACATAAGGAAATATACACGGAGCTGAATTGCCCACTGTTACAATTTACTGAATACCGGTCACAAGCACGCTAAGTGCATAATACCATTCTGGGGAGACTGATAGAGCCATATGCTATAAAACTCGAGCACAATTGAGATGTGATATAAAATCTGAATCTCAAGAGCCATCCCGCTCACATAACCTCGTCACTACGCGGAATCTCAACGCATAAGAATTTATCAAGCCGCTTCAAAACTCACACAGCACAATCATAATATCACATGAATATGGCGAAGATGGAACAACATTTGATATTCCAACACCCTTCCTTGAGAAGTGCTATACTGAAATGAACACATCTAACTCACATGAAGCCCATAATCTTGTTTTAATCTATTCATACACTCCAAGTTGATTCTGCTTGCACTGAACTAGGCTGATAGCTTTACCTGGGTCCATAGTAACCCACTTCCTCTCATAACACGCAAGAACAACCATCATAGACGGGACAAACACCCCACAATCCACAACCAACTGAATCGAACGCCTTCCAGGCATAAATTCCCAAATAGCAATATTGCACCCCCTTATACTTGGTCTAAATCTTCAATCAATCAGGTGACTACCTGTCACACTTATACCATCTTCCCGTGGTCATGCTCCCATGAACTTCCACGAGGTAACAAGTCTACACCTCCATACCACCGACCACACTAATGCTGCAAAACACATCAAGAACCCATGACCAGGGTACAAGGCCTCTTTCACCGAATATCGATCTCAGGTGGCACTGAAGATAACACCAGCTTACTCTGAATTTCCAAGTCACTTTTTCTTGCTCATCCAAGCTCAAGACATCCTTGTCAACACCAAACCGCAACCCTTGTCCTTACTTCCAGCTCCACACTGACTACTGCACCTAACATGCCAATATGAAATAGCGCAAGAATTCCATCATAACTCCTGAACCACTAATAGAGGAAACACCTTATCATATAGAAACCTCTTACTTATCTCAATTCAAGATAACAATAACAACACTCAAGTGAATTCTCACAATCACCCAACCATGCAAATCCTTAAGTAGTGGTTTGAACCACCACAAACCTTCCGGGATCCGCCTACACCTGACAGGCCATAGCACTCGAATGCTCCTACATGAAATCTATTACGACGACCGACAAGCCCCGCACACACCGGCCCAAACCCCATTCATAATTTAATCACACTAACGAAACTAATCACTGTCGTACATGTGCCATTTCAACCATGGGTAACCAGTCCATCTTCTCTCTAATTATCCTTAATTGCCTCAAACATAATAGTAACCCCATTCAACTCATAACAAACTCAATCCTCACTCATCCCGAGTGGCCTTGATTCATGAGACTATGTTCTCTCAATCTCACAACCCGTCTCATATCCATCTGATAATCTTCCTACACCCCGGAGTTTACTTCTCTCACTCTCCCAATACTATCCTGCACGCTGAAACATATCATAGAACACCCCAACCATCTTCCATTTTCTCAGAAATTATACTGCAAAAGCTCGACTCTTAATCATACTGCTGCCTGAAACCCTTAAACGCCGCATTCTTAACTTTTGAATTCACTAGGACCGCTATTGAGAGTCACCCACTCTGACTGGCCCCTAATACAATCAACTCTAAGGCTCTTCTAGCACATGAAAACCCTTTTCAGTGAAGCACGTGACTGAGTCACTACCCTACAGTTTGCCCATGCCTTAAGCATAAATTCTGAATCTCACAAAACCTAACCCTGGTCCAATAGGACCAACTTGTGCACATATTTATCAAATCCCATGCACAATTACCATTTTACTCCTTTCCCTTAGTTGTACTAACTTGCCAATATGCCGACAATCCGCAACCCCATGAGAAGACCATCCTACAACCCAACTGCAGGCGGTGGGACTCCCCCACTTAGCCCGAAGCTACTCCTTGCACCACTCTAGACCCTGTTGAGATCCTTTCTCCTTTGTTAACATGATCCTGCTCGACCAATCCGCCCAATTCTTCCAAATTCTCCTGTCAGCATTCCCTAAATACTCAGATTCTGGAGCATCATTCGCCCATTCTGCCTCCTACCGAAACTTGCCAACCACACGATTGCTAACCTACTCATAGGAGATAACCCACCTATGTAAATCACCAACTGACACCTTCCAACGACGTTGTACTGCACCATCTCTACGACATCAATACTCCATCCTAAGCCTGTTCTCATTCACCAACCTTACCAGTTCGTCCGCTCTTCATGAACATCTACTTGTCCGAAATACAAATTGGACAAGGAATAAAAATGAAAATACAATACATAGAGGAAGACTCTGCCGACCGCGGGTCGTCTCCGGATGATGCAGCCCGTCTAAGTCTCCAAGTCATCCACTTTCCTATGAAGGTACCTGTGCAACAAAAATACACATCAAGTGTAGCATGAGTACAAAAACAACGTGTACTCAGTAAGTATCCCGCCTAACCCCAGAGAGATAGTGACGAGAGGTCGACTTAGCCACTTGCTAGAAGTCAATTAATATCAGGTATAGTAACGAAATGAATCAATACCAAACAAAGTAAAAGTATATATCAATCGAGTATAAATTACACGGTACGATCCCTTCCTTACAATTTATTCAGCTCTCAATTTGCAATTTACTTCCGTAACCAAAACATATACATAGATACGGCTTCACCAAAAGGTTATTATACTTCAATTAAGGTAAAACCCTTAGGTACACTGGCTTCTAGCCAAACATTACACACGATTCAATGGGGATAATAAGTACATAGGAAAGGAAATGTCGAGGCATACGACCCGATCCAACACAAAAGTAAATTGTGCACTACCGAAGGGTCGAACGGCGTGAACCACATATGTATCTTTCAATCCGTTGTGGCATGCGGCCCGCTCCCATGAGAGTGTGGTACATAAATCCCGTCGAGGCAAACGGCCCGATCCCATAAGAGTGTGGTACATAAATCCTGCCGAGGCGAATGGCCCGATCCCATAAGAGTGTGGTAGGAGGATTTACCCTGCTCGAAAATCATACATGTGAAGTGGTTACATATGAATTATAGAGTTACCCCGCTCGCGAATCATACCTGCGACTCGAGTACCCACTTATAAATAGGCCCATTCATGTAGTATATCCGGATTTATCAGGGAATATTTAGTCGAAGAAGGATACATTATCTTTTTACATCATTGAGAAAATAAAGTTTAACCTACCTAAGTATTCATTTACTAATTCAATGAGATTAGACAATCCCGTTTTACCAACAAAGTTGCAAGTACATCAAGTAAAGCATGCTAGTGGGTCCTAGGCTACCCGGACATAAGCATAATAGTAGCTATGCACGGACTCCCGTCACCTCGTGCGTACGTAGCCCCCGTAAATAATAGCATGTATTCATTTAGTTCACCTAAGGGGACAGTTCCCCCTCACAAAGTTAGAAGGGATACTTACCTCGCTCCGAAATTCCATAACCGGCTTCCAAGCCCTTCCGACGACTCCAATGGACGCACAATGCCCCAAAACTATCCAAATAATGACAAACTAATGAAAATATACTCTAATATTTGCAACAATTCAAATTATATAAATGCCTAACTCCGCTCAAGGAATGACCAAAATTACCTCGGGCCCACGTGCCCGGATTCCAAAATTTCTTGAAGATAAACTCTACCCATAGCTTTACTAGTTCAAATATACAATTTACTCTAATATTCATTCTCAATTCGTGGTAAAAATCCAAATTACCAAATTTCTAGGTTTGACCCACCATCCAATTGCACCAACCTGTTCCAAAACATAATGCGGACTTGCTCGAGACCTAAAATCACATCAAATAACATCCAAAACAATGAAGCACACTAAGATTCAAACTTTATGAACTTGAAATTTCAAGCTTCCACCTCCGATGCCGAAACCCGTCAAATCACCTCCGATTGACCCCAAACCTTGCACACAAGTCATATTCGACATTACGGACTTGCTCCAATTTCTCAAATCGCATCCGGACCCCGCTATCAAAATCTCCACTTCCGGTCGGATTTCTCAAAAATCTTCAAATTTTTATCTTTAGCCAAATGACTTCAAAATGACCTACGGACATCCGAATTCACTTCTGATCGCTCTCCTAACTCCAAAATCACCATTCGAAGCTATTCCCGGGCTCGGAATCCCAAACGGACATCAATATCACTGAAATACACTTCAAGACAAACTTAGGTAATTTCTTCAAAATTGCTGACTTCCACAATATACACTGAAACGCTCCCGGGTTATCCAAAGCCCGATCCGGACATACGCCCAAGTCCGAAATCATCATACGAACCTACAGGAACCTTCAAATCCTGATTCGGAGGTCATTTACTCAGAATTTTGAATCATAGTCAATTTTTCCAACTTAAGGCTTCTGAAATGAGAATTTTCCTTCCAAATTGACTCCGAACTTCCCAAAATTAAATTCCGACCACAACTACAAGTCATAACACCTGAAATGGAGCTGCTCATGACCTAAAATCATTGAACTATGCGCTAGAGCTCAAAACGACCGGTCAGGTCGTTACAGGTTTACTGGATTTGTGGTAGTTGTACCCAATGCAACATCGTTGGAAGATGTCAGTATGGAATTTTCACAAGTGGGTTATATCCTGTGAACAGGTTGGTGGATGCGTGATGTTGATGAACTTTTTACGAAGAATTCTACTTACTACCCTGCAGGAGGTCGAGTACGCGATTATGGCTAATAACTCGGGATGTTTTATAAAGAGTCTAACAAGATATTTCAAGAGGTTTGGTGAGTTAATGGTGAGAGATCATGGTAATAGAGAAGGAGTAATCCTTGTGGGTTCCACATTATGTGATGGTAACTTAAAGATAAGTGGGGGAGCCCACCGTTTACGATTAGATCGCTTGGATGTCTGCTTGTGCAGTTTCTGGTTATCGGTGCATTGGTGGATTATTTATTACTAAGAAAAGAAAATACCAGGGTTAATTCGAGAAAAGAACGTTATGAATGTGTGTTATATTTGTCCTTATCGGTTCATGTGCAGGTTTTGGGAAGACACGGAGTTTATGCTTCTTATGGATGTAATGTACAAGGAAAAGAGTTCATCTGATTGCTTCTTTGGGAGTGTTCATGTTCTAACAGAGCGTAGGAGTTTGTTTATATTCGGGACCAGGTCAGAGTGGGTGACTCTCAACAACGGTTCTAGTGGATTCAAGAATTGAAGTGTAGTTCCTAAGGATTTCGTGTCCGTTGTGTTGTTAAGGATCGATTTTATTGCAGTGGATTATGAAAGGGACTTGGAGTATTCTATGTTATCATCAGGTCTGTAGTGCAGTATTGGAGAAATGGGAGAAAAAAGTTTGGATTCGTAGAGGATCTTTCAAATTGGGTATACCAGTTGAAGATATTATTGTGTGCATAAGGAGGGTATGAGATGGTTAATGAGTATTAAGACAATGTGGTCTTTTGGATTCGGTAACTCTAGATGAGCATTGTTAGACTTCGTTATGTTTTGCATGTAGATATTATTATTTCTAAGGAAATTCCAAAGTAAATTGAAAGAAGTGGGGTCAATTAGTAATGGTTTGAATCAGCATAATTATGGCAATGATCAGGTCCTTCGGCGTGTAAAGTTATACAGGTGGTTTCTGGTTGTACGTATGGGATTGACGACCACAAAGTATGGAGATGTTGGTACTATCGCTAATCTAAGAGTTTATGATAAGAAGACGCTCTATTCCTTTGGTTGTGGACTGTAGAAGTTTATTCCGGATTGGACGTCTACTCGTGTGCATCATGAATAGGGCCATTGTGGATCTTTGAAAGGTTGTTGGCCTAGTATGGTATGATCAAAATTGGCTTGAGGTCCGTTGGTGGGTATAATGTGAATATGTGCTCTATGTCAGGTCGGATGTGTTCATTCGGCATAGCATTTCTTCCTAAGGAGTCTTCAGGCGTTGGATGTTATTCCCATTGTCAGCTATTCCACGTAATACTCTATTATTCCAGGTGGGTTGTGAGATGACTTGATTATTCACACATGTGTTGTGATCCCATATAGCTTGTGGTGTTATATGAGCAAGATGACTCTCGAGATGCAGGTCATTTGTTGCACCTTAGTCGTGCTTGGATTTTTGTAGCATGTTGCGCTATTCGTCTACCCAGGGTTGTATTATGCACCTGGCATGCTTGGGATTGGTTGTCGGGCATTTTGTAAGTATAAGAAATTCGGCTTGATGGGTGTTTATTTATTGATTGTTATGGGTGGATCATGGGCACGCTGCCACGAGTATATTGTTTGGATCGGGTGGAATGCTACCACGGGTATGTTGTATGGATCAGTTGCGCGCCGCAACGATGTCATGCTTGGATTGGGTTGCACACTGCAATAAGTCATATTTGGATCGGGTTGCACGCCGCAACAGTGAGATGTTAAGAACGGGTCCCTATACATATTTTTGTATGTCTTGTTTCTTATCTCTGAGGAAGGTTCATAGCAGCTGTTGGCCGTTTTATTCATTATGTGGGCTTGATAATTCTTTTCCATAGTTCATTCTTTCCTATGGGTCATATTCGAGTTGTATCTTGTTGGTGCTTTGGTGGCATCATATATGATTCTAGATGGTGTTTGAGGTGGCTTATTGCCCGAGCAACTTGTATGGGGTGATACGAGATTATTGGACTTGGGATCAGTGCGATCGGAGTTATGTAGGGTATATTAAAGATCAAATATCTCTATTCAATTCAGATGAGGTAATAGTTTTTGTCAGGAGGAGAGACCCTATGATTTATTGTTTTGGCATGTGGTTATGAGTTTCTACACATTTCTTTCGTCGTGGCAGTATTGCGAGAGTTAGAACAGGGCTTACATGAGTTATGAGGCATATTGCGGGCATCAGATTCGTTAAATTGTAGCTATTATGGTCGGAGGATGTTATTATGGGCTTGCGAATTATGCGGTGCATGGTGTGATTTCAGCAAAAGTGCACGATCATGTTTTGGTACAGTTTGTAGTATTTGATGTTGTGGTCATATGTTAGAATCGGGTCTCCTAGAGAACTTCGGATGTTGGAGTTTGGTTCTTAGGCTTGTTAGCCAAGGTTATAGGGCGGATCTTTAGTCGGGATCGAGCTATTGTGCTCACATGGGTTGTGGTGGCACGGGTAGGTACGAGGTGTTAAATAGTAATTTTGGACAACTCCAGAATAGTTCTTGGCACGTTCGAGGAGCAACGTATGTTTAAGTGGGGGAGAATATAATGACCCGACCTATCATTTTGAGCTCTAGAGTGTCGTTCGTTATTTTGAGGCCTTGAGTAGCTTCACTTCAAGCACTATGACTTGTACGTGTGGTCGGAATTGAATTTCAGGAAGTTCGAAGTTGATTCAGATGGAAAATTCTAAATTCGGAAGCTTTAAGTTGGAAGAGGTGACTAAGGTTTGACCTTTTAGTAAACGACCTCGAAATCATGATTTGAAGGTTCCAATAGGTTCGTATGATGATTTCTAACTTGGGCGTATGTTCAGGTTGAGTATCGGGTCGCCCAGGATCATTTCAGCGCTTATTGTGGAAAGTTGGCATTTTGAAGGTTTTAGAATTTCATAAGTTTGGTTTGAGGTGGAATTTGGTGTTATAGATGTCCGTTTGGAGTTCCGGGCCTTGGAATAGGTTCGCATCGTGATTTATGACTTGTTCGTAAAGTTTGACGTCATTTCGGAATGTTTAAGTATGAATCAGACGCGTTCGTCGAAGTTTGAAAGTTAAAAAGTTTAAAGAAAGATTTCAATCATCGATTTGTATTTTTGATGTTATTTGGTGTGATTTAAGGCCTTGATCAGGTTTGTGTCATGTATTGGGACTTGTTGGTGTGAATGGACCGGGTCCCGGGGGCCTCGGGTGTGTTTCCGAGGGTCAACGGGTCATTTCGCCATGTTGAATTGCTTTTTTCTGAGGTTTGGTGCGCCCTTCTTTGCATTCGCAAAGAAAGGGTTGCTTTCTCAAAGGGAAAAATGGGAGAAACGGGTCTGTGAATTGCGTTCGCGGAGGTAGATTCGCATTCGCGAAGAAGAATTTTCTACTGCACATGGCTGACTTTGGAAGCTTATATCCTGCAATCTATAAGGAATTTGGAGATGATCAAAGAGAATTTCTATAAGGTTTCTAGTTTTCAGAAAGTCAAACAATTTGTAATTTGGAGTTTTGTAAAAACAGTTATGACCATTATACTAAAGGTTGCCGGGAGGAGTTGGGTAGCTTTCTTTTTGAGATCGCGATTGATTTTCCGCGATCGCGAAGGACTTTGAGTTGAGAAAAGTTGTGCTTCGTTATCGCAAATCGCAAAGGGTTAATACCTGGGCAGAAGCTATATTTCGGGGGTTTCGCTCATTTTCACCTCATTACTTCCATGGGATCCGACTTTTGGGTGATTTTGGAGTGTCATTTTCATCGTCAAACTTTAGGTAAGTGATTTCTCCACCTTGTGAGTTAAATACATAGTTAATATGTGGATTAAAATATGAATATTTATGGAATTTGTAGGATTTTAAGAGAAAAATCTAGAATTTGGTATTTTTGGATTTTTACCACGAAATTGGGCATGGAATTGGGAATAAATCATATATTTGAGTTTGTAGTGTTATGGGTAAAGTTTATCTTCAAACATTTTTGGAATCTGGGCACGTGAGTCTGAGGGTTGACTTTATTGACTTTTCGAGCGGAGTTGGGAATTGTTATGAATTAATTTATTATGAGTATTAGAGTATATTTTTATTTGTTTGCACATTGTTTGACTAGTTTTGGAGCGACGGACATCACTTTGAGGTGTTAGATTCGCGTTGGAGCTAGTCATGGAACTTCGGAGCAAGGTAAGTCTCATGTATAACCTTGTGAAGGGGAAGCTACACCCTATGAGAGTAATTGTTATGTGCTACTTGTTGTGGGGGATACGTACGCACGAGGTTACGAGAGTCTGTACGTAGCTAAATTCATGTTATGTTCGGGTAGGCTTAGGTTCAGGCCATGCTTTAATTGTACTATTGGAGTTATCTTTGCTCGTTTAATTCCTTTATTTTGCATTACGACTTGAGACTAGACTTGCATAGAGTGATAGACTTGCTATTGTATAGATTTGACGATGTTGACCCATGTCACTGCGTAGTTTTGAAGATTGACAAATGGCTGACCAGTTGAACTAGGTCCATCAGAGCACACGTCTTGAACTGAATAGCTGGTACATGAACCGTATATGTATAGGAGATATTGTGATTGGGAAGTATCAACGAACAAGGAGAGTATCTTCTAATGTGAAAAGGTTGTAAATTGATGAGAGAATAGAAGTTGAAGTCAGCAAGGACAGAAACGAAGGAAGGAAGTTGAGTTTCATAAGAATTTGTTCTCCCATATAGAATCAGACCAGAACTCAACCGACTTTATAAATAATTGAAGTATTCTTGATTGAATAGAGAACGCACAAGTGCAGAAGTGAATCAAGAGCTGAAAGCAAAATTCCCAGTTATTTTGCTAGCAGAATCATTGTGCGATTCAAAGGCTACAGTTCAACTAGAAGAACCAGTTCCATCTGATTAATTATTGAGTCTAGTTGATTGTAGTAGGAGTTTTAATATTGTATTTTTTCAGCTTTCATAGAAGCAATTGTAATAGGTACTCATTGTTCAAGTTAGAGTTAACTTGAAGATTGTAGAAATTAGCTAGGGGCTAGTTACTACAAAGGGATTAGAGTTAGTCCTAGGATTACAAAAGAGTTTATTTT
>ML385906.1:12633-49821 GCA_005239525.1 Nicotiana knightiana | reverse complement strand
GGCTTTTGGATGCAAGTGTTTTGTGCATAATAATGGCAAAGATTCCCTAGGAAAATTTGACCCCAGAAGTGATGAGGGAGTATTCTTGGGATATTCATCACATAACAAAGCTTATAAAGTGTATAATAAAAGAACTATGTGTGTGGAAGAAAATATACATGTTGTCTTTGATGAAACTAACATTCTTGCTGAGAGACAAGAACTTGAAGATGAGGAGCTTGGACTGGTAAGAAGCAGTAATCACATTGGAGCAAGCATGGAAGGTGGAACAGGTGATGGACCAGGTTCAACTACCCCAAGCATCATGACAGGGGGGAATTCAACATATACAACCTAGCCCTGATCCTGCTCCACAGCAACAAGACACCATGGAATTGTCTAGGAATGAACAGCTGGTACTTAAACCACACAGATATCAGAGTTCTCACCCTCTTGAGAACACCATAACAGATTTGGCATCCGGAATCAAAACAAGATCATCCTTGAAAAATCTGTGTTCATTTGATGCCTTCCTATCCATGATCGAAACAAAGAACATTGGGGAAGCCCTACAAGATGCTGATTGGGTAAATTCCATGCAAGAAGAGCTGAATCAGTTTGAAAGAAGTCAAGTATGGAACTGCAGATCAGTGATTGGCACCAAGTGGGTCTTCAGGAACAAGCTCGATGAGGATGGAACTGTTACAAGGAATAAGGCAAGATTAGTTGTTCAAGGGTATAGTCAAGAAGAAGGAATTGACTATGATGAGACCTTTGCCCCTGTGGCAAGACTGGAGGCAATCAGACTTCTTATAGCATTTGCTGCACACATGGAATTCACTCTTCATCAGATGGATGTTAAGAGTGCCTTTCTCAATGGCTATCTGAAGGAAGATGTATTTGTCAAGCAGCCTCCAGGTTTTGAAAGCAAGGAGTCACCTGACCACGTATACAAACTCGACAAGGCTCTATATGGTCTCAAACAAGCACCAAGAGAATGGTACGAACAATTATNATGTGGATGATATTATATTTGGGGCGACTTCTGAAAAATTGAGCAAGGAATTTGCTATGCTAATGGGAAGTGAGTTTGAGATGAGTATGATGGGTGAGCTAAACTTTTCTTAGGCTTTCAAATTAAGCAAAACCCAAATGGAACAATGATCCACCAACAAAATTATGTGAAAGAATTGCTCAAGAAGTTTAAAATGGAAGACTCAAAAGAAATAGACACTCCCATAGCCACATCTACAAAATTGGATGTGGATGAACCTGGTTCATCTGTTGATCAGAAGCTATACAGGGGGATGATTGGGTCTCTATTATATCTCACTACCAGCAGACCTGATATTGTGTTCAGCGTGGGATTGTGTGCTAGGTTTCAGGCATATCCAAAGGATTCCCACCTCACTGCAGTAAAGAGAATTTTGAGATATTTGAAAGGCACCACTAATTTGTGCCTTTGGTATCCTAAATGTAGTAATTTTGACTTTGTAGGATATGCTGATGCTGATTATGCAGGANAGCACTGAGTAGGGAGCATTTTGAGAGAAACATGCTTGAATTAGGGATGATTAAAATCACCTGATGGAAAAATAAAACATGAAAAAAAATGAAAAAAATTGGCTAGAAAAGTCTAAAACTGGTGTAAATAATTAGATTAAAAATTTCTCAGTCTCATACTATAAAAAGTATACTCTTATGCCATGTTTTGATATGACTCACTGATAACTAATGAAATTTTTCTATCTTTGCAAATTGAGGCTTGATAAAGAGGATTCTGAAATGACGAACCTGGTTCATCGTGCTGGTTCATCTGAAAGGCGAGGTATGTGTTCTACACTCTGCACACTTTGAAATACTAATAATTAAATCATGAGCAGAACTCTGTCCAAACTCAAAATCTTTTCAACGCCTATCCATTTGACTTTGAACCAGTTCTGTTTCAACAAGAATCCTCACCAAATTAAAATACCTAGATTCTAGGGAAGCCTTAACCGTCAATTCAAGACTAATAGTTCATTCAAGACATCCCCTCCCTTACAAAACCATTCCCAAATTTTCGATGACTTAGGTAACATCTGTCCCAAGTCCTTCTTCTGAGGTCATCTCTGATGTTGCTGAAAAACTTAGAAAATAGGTTCATACCGGTTGGATCTGTAATAGATGTGGAGTTGCCGGAAACAATAAGAATAGGTGGTAAAAATTAAAAAAAAAATTAGAGTGAGAGAGTACGGAGTAATGAGAAAGGGAAAAGGGAAAAAAGTGGTTGATTCTTCACCCACCTCTGAATCTGTTAGAATGACTATCTATGGTGCTGAGCCAAAAAAGGAGGAAGAAAGTAGCAAGAACGCAGGGGGAAGTGAATCAGGAGAAACTGCTGAACGGTTAGTAAATTTAGGAAAGCACACAGATGAACCTGGTTCATCTACTGTGGAAACCCTGGCAGATCTGCTAAAAATGTTAGGAGATAATTACAACCCAAAGAAGAAAAGAACTCCTAAAGCTCAAACATCTGGAACATCAAGAGAAAGTAAGAAAAGAAAAGCTGCTCCTTCTGAGACTTCTAATATTTCTCTTCCAAGAGGAAGAACTACAAGGAGCAAGGTAAAGCAAAGTGAGGATGAGTTGAAGAAAGCTTTAGAGGAGATAAGAAGAAAAGAGTGGAAAAGGGGAAAGAAAAGGTCATTGAGCCTATTGAGGCTGTTGAAGTGGATAAGATGGAACTGGTCCATCAAAGTGAAAAAGTGGCAGAGGTAGAGGTTCAGACCCCTAAGCTCAAGAAAGCCAAGACTTCCTCAAATAAGTCTTCATATGTTTCTAAGTCTGCTGAACCATCCATCTTGGCTAAACGAACTAGGTCTGCAGTTCTTCCAAGCCTTAATTTCCTAGTCTGCCTAGAACTTTCAGTGACCCAGATTCAGAATTTTTGTTTGTTGCTCATGTTTTAACTATTTTTGTTTTATTTTGTGGATTGTGGCAGAATCGTATTCGCTCTATCAATGAAATATGATGTTTTTTGCTCTGATTCAGTATCTCTATTTTTTGATAGTTTGAATTCTTAGTTGATTATTGATGATTAATCCATGATTGCATATGAAGTTGCCTCAACGGCCATGAGTAATTGTTAACAACACTGGTGAGTTATCATTTTGCAAACTTTTCGATGATGCCAAAAGGGGGAAGACAAGTGCTTTTATTTTTCAAAGTGATATTTATAACCTAATGAACCTGGTTTCTCTATGATTAATGCTTAAAACCATACAAAGTGTTTGAAGTGTATACAGGATTAAGCACAGAGTTTGTCATCATCAAAAAGGGGGAATTTGTTCACCCATGTCACTGCATAGTTTTGAAGATCGACAAATGGCTGACCAGTTGAACCAAGTCCATCAGAGTACACATCTTGAACTGAATAGCTGGCACATGAACCGTATATGCATAGGAGATATTTTTGATTGTGAAGTATCAATGAACAAGGGGAGTATCTTATAATGCGAAAAGGTTGCAAATTGATGAGAGAATAGAAGTTGAATTCAGCAAGGACATAAACGAAGGAAGGAAGTTGAGTTTGATAAGAACTTGTTCTCCCAGGTAGAATCGGAACAGAACTCAACCGACTTTATAAATAATTGAAGTATTCTTGCTTGAATAGAGAGCGCACAAGTGTAGAAGTGAATCAAGAGCTGAAAGCAAAATTCCCAGTTATTTTGCTAGCAGAATCATTGTGCGATTCAAAGGCTACAGTTCAACTAGAAGAACCAGTTCCATCTGATTAATTATTGAGTCTAGTTGATTGTAGTAGGAGTTTTAATATTGTATCTTTTCAGCTTTCATAGAAGCAATTGTAATAGGTACGCATTGTTCAAGTTAGAGTTAACTTGAAACTTGTAAAAATTAGTTAGGGGCTAGTTACTACAAAGGGATTAGAGTTAGTCCTAGGATTACAAAAGAGTTTATTTTTTAAGTCCGTTTGACTCATAGTTTTAGTGAAGAGTTTGAGTAAATCCTACTGAGGAGTAGGTTGTGATTTTTTCACCTTTTGAGCCAGGTGTTTTTCACGTAAAAATTTCTATGTGTGTTTACTTTACTGTTTTTATATTCCGCAACAGTAGTAGTTGGAACACCAAGAAGAACCTGGTTCTTCTATTGAGACAGCACTTGAAAAATTGGGTACCTCACAATTAACTTATATAATTGTGTGGTATTGACGTCTAAAACATCAGACAACTTCGTGATTAGCCGCGGAATAATTGTGCTCCTCTTACAGATTTCTCCCGCGCTATGCGTTTTCATCGAAAGATTTTCCTTAAGAATTCATAACTCACATGTTTATTCGTGAGTGGGTTCAAGGACCCGTTAAAGCTTCTTATTCTAATGGGATTGGGTTGTTCACCTCAGCAGGATTATGTACCACACTCTTATGGGAGCGGGCCATTCGCCTTGGCAGTATAATAGATGCATCTTTGGTTCGTGTCTTCCTACCCTAGGTAGTGCACACAGTATGATGGGATTGGTTCGTTCGCCGCTATATTTCTATAAAACACTCTTGCGGGGCCATTTGCCTCTGCTGCTTCTTACATAATATCTGACAAGAAACCAACACATCCGTGTATTGTTTTTCCTGATTTGAGTTGTGATGACCTATCTGGTGAGGCCCATTCTAGATATACTCTGGTTGAGGAGGTAACTGCTTAGTGAGAGCTTGAGTTGATCGTCCAGGGAGGATTGCACCTCGTATTTATATTTTTCTATATCGTTTATCTACTCTACCCCATATTTGTTTATTTCTTACTGTATCTGTCTTATTGGACCACTAGTAAGTGTCAATGTCGACCTCTCTTTACTACTTCTCTGGGGTTAGACCAGATACTTACTGGGTAAGCGTTCATTTACGTACTCATGCTACACTTGCTGCGCATATTGTGCAGGTATATATATGTTTCTGGTGGTCCTCTATGTGCAGAGGCACGGCTATTGCGTGGACTTTACGGTGAGTTGCATTCCATGTTACGATCTGTAGCATACAGAGTCTCCATTAGAGTTATTTATATTCTTCTGTCTAACTTGTATTCCAAACGGATGTTGTATTATTTTTATACTCAGTAAATGCTAATGCACTTGTGACACCGGATTTTGGGATGTTCTAGATGTTGTGGTGATTTTACTTAGCATTTACACATTTTTATTATCTATTCTATTTAGAGTGTAAGTTTCGATGATTTTAATGCGTTGATTTCTTTATCTAATAAAATGCACGATTTCAAAAATAATAAAATGTGTAATCAAGTTGGTAATTTACCGTTGGCTTGCCTAACGGTGACGTTAGGCGCCATCACGGCTTATAGTGAGTTTTGGGTCGTGGCACTGCTGGTGTTCGGTATCTGTTGGGGTTGACATTTCTCAGGACCAAACTTCGAGTCCGATCGCTTTACTCTTCTATCATTTTTAAATAAGAATTGTTGTTTCCTTACATATGTATATGATACTAACAATGTTGATTAAATATCTTTATTATTCTTTAATCCTTTCAGAAACCTAGACAAGCTAAAGACTGTATAATTAAAAAGAGAATCATTATTTCCTACATTAGTTAAAGAACTTCAATATTGCTTTATCACTTCTTCTGTAATATAATTTTCACCTTTATTCATACTAACCGTTTTCATGAAATTCTTTGAAGTTTAAAACAGATGTGAAAAGCAAGCAATTTTCCTTCCTTAAAAGGTAGAATCGGGAAATTGATTTGAAAAACCATTTTCTACAAACAAAAATGAAACACATTTGCAATCAAGGAACACCTCAAATGACCTTTTTTCTAACCTTGGATGCAGAATTTGAAAATCAATCTTAAAGGTATACCTAAAGCCTACTTCTCTAATAGCCATTACTTTACTATAATTATACAAATAGCCATACTATTTCAAAGATAAAGTATTTTAAACTTAGCCACATTTTACAAAGCTTACAAATACAAACACTATAGATATACTTCCAATTTTTTTTTTTGAGCAAACAAAATATATATATATATTAAAATTTACATAATACTTGGTTCATCATAGTCATAGCTTGTGTCATGTAGGACACTTTGATTACCAAAGCTTGCTAACATATTGCAAGCATCTCGAGTTAAATACTTCACAAAAATACATTGTTATTTCTTATCACTCTTTACAAAAGATTCAACATAAGTAGGAGGTATTACAAAAACTATTTTTCCTATTGCTTGAACATTTGCCTCCTTAGCCAGTTGATGTGCCACCTTATTCCCTTGCCTGAATACGTGTCGGAGGAGAATCACCTTCCCTTTGTGCATTAACAACCTGCATTCATTAATAAGATCATCAAATAGTCTATTTTCGTGTTGTATAGTTTGTATTGCCTCCTTGCAATCAGTTTCTATTTCCAGCGGGAACAATCCCCATTCATGAGTTGTTTAAAGTCCTTCCAGTAATGCTTTAATTTTTTCTTCCAAAGAGCCTTTTGCATATATGGATTTTGTAAAGCCAACCACCCAACGTTCCTTTGTACTGCGGAAAACATCTTCCAAGACACTCTTTTGATAGATGTCCTTAAAACTGGCATCAATATTCATTTTGAACCAGCCTTTAGGTGGTTTTGTCCATTTAACTTCCAATGGTAATTTTTTTAGTCGGACAAAGTCATTTTCAGTAAGAAGTGTGAATTATGTGGCCTTTTGAACAGTGCTATTTATGATAAATAGGGTTGCTAGTATTGTTTTGGTTATTTGAATTCCTGTTTATCCATATATCCCATAGGGAAAAAGGAAAAAAAGAGTTCCACGTAATAAAATTATTTCTTAATGAGCAATCAAAGTTTTTTAGTTGGACAAGCCAATGATCACCTATTGGATCACAAAAATTTGACCAACCCATATTATCCCAAAATCGTTTGGTTGTTTTACAGTCACAAAAAAATATGGGTGATTGATTCTTCTTCTCTTGAATCACAAATAGGACATAGGGGGTCTATATTAATTCCTATATGAGCTAGGTAGTTTCTGCAAGGGAGTTTGTTATGAAGGCATTGCCATAAGAAAATTTTTATCTTGTTTAGAGAAGATAAAGTCCAAACCCAGTCATACTCCAATTGGTTACTCAAAGGTAATTCCAAAGTTCTTCCAATCATATAGACTTTTTCTTAAAGGCTTTTTATAAATGAAACCTATATCCTCTTTTGAAAGTGCATATACTACTTTCTTTCAAAACGATAAGCTTTAAACATGACATAGAGTGAGCTATACATTTTCAAGCATTATCTAGTAGAAGTTAGATATTTAACTCCCTAAATCTAGCCTAAGTCCTATGGAGCTACCTCATGTAGGTTCTGGGGGGTGCCTAATGTCTTCCCCTTAGAAGAACAAGAATCCTTATCCAAATCTCACTGGTTAGCAGACTAATAGGATAACAATTTAATAATTGAATAGGTACCCTAGTATACTTTTAAATATTAGGTGACGACTCTCTTTCGTCAACAACAAAAAAATCACTGGCTGAATCTTATTTTGACTCGTGCAAAATAGATTGCAACAACATTTATATTGTTTTTAAGAGAATGTAGATACTTTGAGGCAACTTCCTCTAATATTTTGGTCTATTGAATTTCTTCTTAACACTTTCAATTATTATGGTGCCACACCTATGTTTGGGTGTATTTTGGGTAAAACTAATAGCTCGAATCGAAAAAATATTATTAGGTCATCGATATTGGATTATTGGGTAAATGCTTCGGCAATAGTTTAGTGTTATTTAACTATTGAGTTATTAGTTCAGGACTTAGTTAACTTAATTCTATTAACGGTTTAACCGATAACCCAACAAACTTTATTAAAATTATAATTTTACCCCTAGATATGTGAAGCCACCTTAGGTCTTAGAGACCATTCTTATTTCTCATGACTGAGAACTGTCATCTAGCTGCTCACAAGACTCTAGGGATGTCAAATATGGCGGGGTAGGGTAGGGCGGGGTAGGGCAAGCCTTGACCCGCTAAAATTTTAACCCGCCCTGCCCTGCCCCGTTTAGTAATTTTTCATTATTTTTCCCTGCGCTGCCCTGCCCCGCCATACCATGCCCTGCCCCGCCCCGCGCCGTTTATGTATTTTTTTTATTTTTTATTTTGTTATTCATTTTGCAATATGCTATCTTTTTTGTTCTAAAAAAATTATTTTGACTCTATTAAGACATTACAGTTGACACGTCAATGAAAGTTGTTTATGTATATCAATTGAAACTTATTCAAGTTCTTTTTCCCAAAGAAGTCCCGCTCCGACCGCCCGACGAGTCATCTACTTAAAAGGACCCTCCCCGCAGTCCGCCCTTCCTTGAATTATTCGGTCATGCAATACTCATTGAATACAAAGAACAAAATTCATTTCGACCCCATCGTAGTTCTCAATCATTAATGTTATATAGTAGTTTATTAAAGAGTAAATCCCCTTATATTAATGCTTCAACTCAAGTAAATGGGTAAACTACTTAAAGGCATTTTCGAAACAGTTTCTTTTCTTCATAACCAAAAAAAAAAAAAAAAAAAAATTCACGGTACCATTGCATTTCTAACACTGGAGTATTACAATTTTCAATTCAATTAACAGTAGCATAATGAGAAAAATTAACCATATCCATTCGCATGACATTCGATAATTACTGCAGCAAGTCAATAAACTACACAAATTGAAAAGAAAAAATAAGGTCTTCAGCTTTTGTAATAGCCATCTAATATTTTTTTAACCAAAGTTGAAGCTTTTACCTGTAATTAACTATTAGGCCTAAAAGAAAATTATAGAAATTGAAATAAAATAAAGTACCTTCAACCTCAATAGACCTGTAGTCTTGTAGCATTATATTTTCTCAACCATTGAAGCTTTAGAGTACTTAGTCAGTAAAATAAAATATATCATGACCAAATTAACCCAATAAGAATAAGATGCACACATGGGTTTTTAACAAAAAAGACGCAAATTTCCATTAGTGTTACTCATCAAGCATTAAACCAGATTATACGGAAAGTTTGCCCTACTACCTGCTCTGCCCTCTTTAGTATTTCAAAATTTTCAATTTTGACCTGCCGTACCCTGCCCCACCCTGCCCCGTTTAACCATTACCCTGCCCCGCCCCATTTAACCTTTGCCCTGCCCTGATTTTGCCATGCCCCATTGCCATTCCAACAAGACTCTAAAGATGGATATTATAAGCCAAGTGACAAGTTACTACAAAGCCACTTGGCAATCTTAAGGAGAGTTTGTGAGAGACTATCAAATAAGGAAATGTCACTTAAGAACTATAAATGGAATCCCATTTATTAAAATTAAATTGAAATAAGAATTCTTTATTTAAAATAAAGTGCAGCCACTACACTAATATTTTCTAACTGAAATTTTTTATTTGGAAAGTAAAGAATTTTGATATCAATATTGTTCGGGTTTCTTTTCTATATCGAGTGAGAACAATATATCCTACTGTAACCTAATGTGCAATCTTAATTTATTTTAAAACTTCAATACTTTTTAATGAGTTGAAGATAAATATATTTTAATGTTTGAACCTAAAATTCAGAATGTAGCTATATTTAATAAATTATTTATTTCATAATGGATAATCCAAAGTGTCTGTTTTAGACTAAGTTTTCTGAACTTTTAACAAGTATACAATTAAAATAATATTTTTAAAGGCTAAAAGTTTCAGCAAAAATAATAATTACTAGAAGTTTAATAATAAAAATACTGTGATTTTTTAGTGAAGTACTATATAGTTTGATCATATGCACTTTTATTTTCTTCTATTATTGAATAAAATACTTAATGAAAAAATTAAATAAAATATCATACTTACTAGGGGAAATAATTTAGAAAGAGGGGGATAAAGATAGTTGAGAGTATTTATACTTGAAAAAATTTAAATGAAAAAATAAATAAAATAAATAATTACTACTCAAAAAAATTATGGATAAATTCAAATATTATAGAGATGAAAGATTAAAAATAAATAAAATTTTATTTTAAGAGAAAGAAAAACCATATTCATTATAGTATATTATAATAGTGGTAGAAGATAAGGATATAAAGTAGGTGACAAGCTAATAAAAAGTTACGTAATAATGTAACCATATTAAGTAACGGGTAACACAATAATAATAGACAAAGTACAAAAAATAAAGAATTTGTTTTTTGCAGACATATAATATAATTGTAGATATATAGAAGATTAGACATTTAAATTTGATATGAGAGTTTTTTGAATTATTATGAGAAAAATATATATTATATGGATAATATCACGCAATTGAAAAATAATTTAGAAACCTAAAATGTACGACATTTACAATGAAATAATGTCAAGCAAAAAATTAACAATATAAAGATGTAATTAAAATTGTCATGTAGTCAAGTTAAAAAATAATTTAAGTCAAAGCTTTATACGGAAAATAAAAGGAAAAAAATTTAATTGCTTATTGCACGTAATACTAAATGATAATTACTAAAAGAATAAGTAGGATTATGACAAATAATAAAAGAACTTCTTCGTCTTTGGCCTATTTTCAAAAGAATTAGAAAAATAATTTGATAATGTTTATATTACATATAAAATATGAAATGTGATAAAAATAAATAAAATATATATGATTGAAAATAATGTATATAGAGGAGAATAGAAATAATGTGAAGGGGTCTTACACTTTATATTTGTTTAATAAAATAATCAAATAGGAAAAGAATATTATTGCTATATTTAAACAAAACAAAAAAATTAGTGCTACGGAACAAAAGGACAAAGTTAAATTAAATTTCAGGAGTAATACAAACGTATTACACTTAGTGTCTGTTTGGATTGGCTTATTTTAAGTGTTTTTAAGCCAAAATTACTTTTAAGTCATTTTGTAGTGTTTAGATAGAGTAAAGAAGTGCTTTTAAGCACTTGCTTTAAGTTAAAATGACAAAGCCACGCCAAAAGTCAAAAACTAGAATTCCTAACTTATGACTTAAAAACTATTTTAACTTAAAAACCGCTTAAATAAGTCCATCCAAACAGGCTCTAAAAGTGGAGCAATGAATAAGGACATTAAGTAAAGTGATAAGCTAATAAAAAGTCACGTGGCAATATGGCAATACTAAGTAATGAATAATAATACTTAAAATTAGAGCTATGGAACAAAATGCCAAAGTTAAATTAAAATTTCAGGAATAATACAAAATTATATTCATCGTATTATACTAAAAGGGAAGCAATAGGTAATGACAGTAAGTGATAAGCTAATAAAAAGTCATATGGCATAACAATACTGAGTAATGAATAATACAATAATAATAAGCAATGAAACTAAAAAAAAGGAACAAAACTTTTAGAAAATAATTATATATATAAGTATTATAGTTTTAATCAACACAAGAAAATTCACATAACTGAAATCTTAGCAAAATAAAAGTCAAGAAACATATTTATTAGAAAGAAATAGAAGAATTCCATGCAACAACGATTAAAATGAAATAATTGGTCATACATAAAATTTAATTATTAAATAGAAGTCATAATATTATATAGAAAATAAAATAAAGGAATTTATTGAAATAATACAAAAATAGATACACTATTAAAACTATCGGTAAATGTTTTCATATGGCAATAGAAAGCTTCTCTGTCACGATCCAAATTCTCGATATTAGGGATCGTGATGGCGCCTAACACCACATTTGCTAGGCAAACCAATGTTAGAGTTCAGTCAATTATTTCCTTTAATTAACCATTTAAACAGGATGAAACAATTTTAAATTAAACTTAATCTAATGGCTTTCAATAAATAATTCTAAATATAAATAATAAACAATTAATTAAACCGAGCCACAAACTAATTATACAAATAAATCTAAAACTACCCCAGGGTCTTGTGTCACAATTCACAAATTACTAAAGAATATTAAAAATACTGGGCCGAAAGAAATAGTGTAACTGTTCTGAATATAATAAAATAATTTTATAAAAATAGGAGAAGACTCTAGGGATCTGCGAACGCTAGTAGATATACCTCGTGTCTCCGAAAAAGTGAATAGCTGCTACAAAAAAAATCTCTAACGCTGGCTGGTACCTGGATATGCACAAAAGAGTGCAGAGTGTAGTATCAGTACAACCGACCCCATGCACTGAGTAAGTGCCGAGCCTAACCTCGACGAAGTAATGACGAGGCTACGGCGTGGCATTAACAATATATAACATGTGACAATAATATATACAATAACGTAATAAAATAATTCTACACGAACAGAAAAAATATAACTGAAACAATAAATATAATAACTCAGTCGCCTATTCCAGGCCTCAAATATTACCAAGATCTCACACAAGTTCCCGAGCTTCCAAACTTTTACTTTAAAATAACAGTATGTACAGAGTATGAGAAAAATCGTAGAGTAAAACAATAAATTTCCAAATCTTTATAATAAAATCAGTAACACAATTATACTCCCTTATTGCGGCGCGCATCCCGATCCCACCTGTCCACCCTTATCACTATCAATTATCCACCCTTATAACTATCAATTATCCAACCTTATCACAGCCCCCTTATCACAATCAATTTTGTTCATTCATCAAAAACTTTCACAGTTCAGGCCAAGCCTTTCACAACACTTTTTATTTCAACAATTGCAAACAGAAAACAATATAGCTCGTAAGTTTAAACCAATATCATTCCATAATAAAACCAGCCAGAATATATATAACCACTATAACACTGTCAACCCAACTCAGTCTTTATGTACCATGATAGAATCAAGAGAACAATNACCTTTCTATACCACAAGGGAACCAAATACGCAACCAATACTCTTCCAAAATAACCAAATAATATTTAACAGCAATGTAATAAGCCCTAGTAGTCATAGAAACAATAAAGAACGTAGAACGATTAAGACATGAATCAATCAAATTGGAAACGGGGAAGAGATCATGGTTATCAGACAATTTGGTGGTGCATAGATACTCGTCACCTCACCTATACATCACCATGCAATTCACATAGCAAATAAGTGGGGATTCCTATTCCCTCAAGTCAATATTAGACCAAACACTTACCTCAATTTCGCAGGCCACCCACTGCTCAATTACATCTTTTCCTTTAGAATCTTGCTCTAAATTGCTCGAATCTAATCATAATTAACTCAATTTAATTAGTTAAGGCTAAAGGAACTAACTTTATTGAAAATTACAATTTTTCCTAACTTTTCTCAAAAAAATAAAAACCCGACCCCGGGCCCGCTTGGTCTAAACTCGGGGTTTGGACCAAATTACGTTTACTCATTCACCAACGAACCCAAATATACAATTAGTATCGAAATCCGACCTCAATTCGAGGTAAAGATTCAATTTTTACAAATTTCTCTAATTCTACCCAAACCCTCAAATTTTTACCATGAAATTCTTAGTTTTTTATTTAAAAGTGATGAAAAATAATGAGTAATTGAAAGAGTAAAGTTTAGAATTGATTACCTATGACTTGGGGATGATATTTGGTGAAGAAATTCGTTCCTAGGGCTGTGGGGTTTGAAAATTTGAAGAAGAAGAAATTTGCCCGTTTTATATATATATATTTTTTTACCAGCTATTTTGTCTCGTTTATCGTGCCAAATAATCCCAATATTCAATTTTTATGCTTCCAATAGATTCCTTGTGAAAATTTTGTCAAGTTAGGCTTTTGAATCACTCAATTTGACTTTATAATAAAGGAGATATGTAGATTTTAATATTTGCAAATAGTGCAGATTTTTAATACGTCGTCAGTAGCAATTTCATAATTAACCTAAAAAATCTGGCAACCTTAGTAAAATGACCATAAAATCCTCATATGATGTCCAAATTCGATGATTCATTTTTCTATGGATCCGCAATTACGATACGGATCTAATACTTTATTCAAAAAATAAATCGGAGCTCATTTGTTTAATATAATATTATTTATGCTTGAAGAAACGACGTCGAAACAAAAGAAAGAACGAGCACAACACAACCCAAACCTATTTGATTTTTACCCGAGTCCTCGGGTGTCACGACCCGTTTCGGAGTCGTGATGGCGCCTGTCGTGGAACCAGGCAAGTCGCCTTTTTTATCTAAGCTAAATTTAATTTCCAGTAAAAATACGATTTTAAACGAAATTATTGATAATACTAAGAGTCTGAAGTTTAAAAATAATATTTGAAAAACAAAATTTAAAGTCTCCAACCCCGGATCCGGTGTCACTCAGTCATGAGCTGCTATATCATAAAATAGAGAAATTAAGAAATAGACAACATAGTCTCAAAATAAGTGCAACAGGTGGAATAAGGAAGAGAAAACGAGGATGCGATCGCCAGCTGCTACCTCGACAACTCCAATAAAAAACTCTAACAGCTGCTCAAATATCTACTACCGGGTCCCGGTGTACCTGGATCTGCACACAAGGTGCAGGGGGTAACGTGAGTACACCAACTCAGAAGTAACGAACCCAAACTATGGGCTGAGAGGTAGTGACAGACAAAACCTCAGAATTTACAATAAACAACATACATAAATTAGACATGCTAACAGTTTATCAGAATGAGTAAATATTCCAAGTATGCCAATATACTCTACATGCCATCATAAAAATAATATGTATGAAACCAGTGTGGATATGCATATAGTGCTCACAACCCTCACACAACAGTCCACTCAGTACCGTATATGGCTCTCAGGCCCAGGGAAAAGTCCATCCCCGAATGCACATAATCATTAGTGACCGTAGTCACTAAGTACTGAGGGAAAAGCCAATCCGTCCCCACGGAGAAAGTCCATCTCCGGAATGCAACACACAGACAAGATCCCTTTCCAGGGACGATCCATCCCTCACATAACATCCACTTCGGACACGATCCATGCCTAGGGAAAATCCATCCCTCACATAACATTAGCTTCGGACAAGATCCATGTCCAGGGAAGATCCATCCATCATCATCAATGTGCTCACTGGGGGTGTAAAGACTCCGGAGGGCCCCTAGTGTCCCAAGCGCCATATCAAGCCAACGAAGGCATGATTTAAAATCGATGCGGTGTGCAGTCCGATCTCATAACTGTCTCAATAACAGGCTCTCGGCCTCACTCAGTCATTACTCTTCGGTCTCACTCACATGGCTCAGAGATGCATCCATCAGCCCGAAACAATGATAAGTATGCATATAATTAACAATACTGAGACTAAGATATGAAGTGATATTCTATAACAGGACTGAATATATGAAATCAAATAATCACAAAATGAGACAGTAATATACGAACACTCGGGTCTCAGCATTTTCGGCGTGAAGCCTAGCATTTATACTTAACATGATTTCTAACATGTTCACAATTACCATATTAATAAAAGCAGAGATATCATCATGGAATAATCACTAAGTGGTACCATGGGATAAGCCAGGCCACAATTACTCGGTGCACGCCCGCAAACCCGTCACTTGGCATGCGTGTCACCTCAATTATAGTCATAAATTATTTAGCTCGGGGTTTCGAACCCTCAGAACCAAGTTTGGAAACGTTACTTACCTCAAAACCGGCTAAAATACTATTCTGCAGTGCCTTTGCCTCTAAATTCGGCCTGTGAGTGCTCCAAAACTACCAAGTTCAGATTTTTATCATCAAATTATACTTAAAGAATGAATTCCAATTGAAAAGTACCAAATTTAGCTCAAAACACGAAATTAGCCAAAACCTGACCCCCGGGCCCGCATCTTGAAACTCGACAATTTTTATACCTAAATGTTCTTCATCATCTCACGAGTCTGTACATATAAAGAACGCTAAAATCGGAGTTCGTTTGACCTCTCAAATCAACCTCTAAAGGTATCATAATCTAAAGCCCTATCTCCATCTTTTTCTACTGATTTTCATGAATTTAACACTGATATTATGTTCCTTAATCACCTATAATTGAGTTTTAGGGTCCAAAATACGTACCTCAACGAAGAACAGTGATTTCCCCTCTTCAAAATCGCCTCCAAGCTCTTTTCCCGTTCAAAAATGGTGTTAAAAGGTCTAATGGTCGTGGAGGGTTTTAATTTATACTTTCTGCCCAAGGGTTTCGCGCATGCGGCCCATTTCTCGCACCTGCGGGACTGCACCTGCGGTCAAATCAATCGCACCTACGACTTTTCATTAAACGGCCTAACTCCGCACCTGCGACTCACATTCCGCACCTGCGACCTTTTCCCTGGATGGCCAAATCCCGCACCTACGGAGCCTTCTTCCGCTCCTGCGATCAAACATCCGCAGGTGCAGAAACAACAACGAATTCACACCAGCAGTTGTTTGCTGCAAATTTCCAACTCCGAACTTCCCGTTAACCATCCGAAATCAATCCCGAGCCCCTCGGGACCCCAACCAAATATAACAACATATCATATATGATCATTCAAACTTAGTTGCATTCCCGAAACACTAAAAATAACATCAAAACACCAAAATCACATCAAATTCAAGCCTAAGAACTTTGAAATTTCTAAAATCCACCAACGATGCCGAAACTATCCAAAACAACTCCGATTGACCTGAAATTTTGCAGACATATCCAAAATGACATTACGAATCTGTTCCACTTGTCAAAATTCCATTCCGACCCAATAGCCTAATTTCCACTGCCGACCGGAAATTACCAAAACTAACTTTCGCCAATTCAAGCCTAATTCTACATCGGTCCTCACAAAAATATTCCGAACACACTCCTAAATCCCAAATCACCTAACGAAGCTATCCGAGCCATAAAATCCGCATTCCGAGGTCGTTTACCAATAAGTCAACTCTGGGTTGACTTTTCGAACTATAAGGTTATTTTTAAAGACTAAATGACAAAACTCTCACTACAACTATTTCGATTCAAAGCCTACCAACTCTAACATATTAAGAACAGTATAACCAACCTATGACAAGTCAATAACAGTAATTATAATGCCGGTTCTACGTAACGACCGACCGGGTCGTTACATCGGGGCTCTAAACCAAACATGCACGCAAGTTTAAAAGCATCATACAGAGTTGCTCGTGCGATCAAACCATGAAAATAACATGTAAAATTATGAATTAAACCTCAAAACTCATTATTTTTCTCAAGAATACTTAAAGTTCACTATTTATCAGCCGGACGTCCGAATCACGTCAAATAAATTCTGATTCTCACCAAATTTTGCAGACAAGTCTTAAATATCATAACAAACCTGTATTGAGCTCCAAAACCAAAATACGGGCCCGATACCAATAGTTTCAAACGTTAATTCATTTCTTTATTTTATTACTAATTCAGCAAAATAATTTCTTTCAAAAATTGTTTTCTAAGGCTTAGGACCTCGGAATTCAATTCTGGGCATACTCCCAAGTCCCATATTTTACCGCAGACCTCCCGGGACCGTTGAAACATAGATCCGAATCCGTTTACTCAAAATGTTGACTCATATCAACTAAAACAAAAATTTTAATTATTAAAATTATTATTTCTTATATTTTTACATAAAAGCTTTCCGGTATCATGCTCGGATTGTGCACGCAAATCGAGATATTTAAATTTAATCTTATTAGGACTATTAAGTTTAGAGCAGAGTCTAAATTCATAGAATGACCCCTTGGGTCATCACATTCTCACTTTACGATTTAATTATAAATAAAATAATAATTTTGAATAAGAAAATCACCGTAAAAAATGTACGAGAAGAGATGGGACAAAGATAATGCTAGGGTATTTATAAGTTATATAACACTCAAAAATAATATTGAATTTAGAAAATAAAGGAAATTTATTTCTTTTATAATACAAAATATATACATTACTAAAAATATCAGTAGATCTTTTAACATGGTGATAAAATGTTTTTAAATTTATGATTATTACATTATTTTAATTATAAATAAATAATAAATGTGAAAATTAATAAAATATCATACTAAAGTATTTCACTTGATAATTTAATAAATAAAAAACAAGGAACAAATAAGTTATTCGATGACTACGACTCATATCCTTTATTTCATACAGATTATTTTCGCACAATGCATTAAACATTAACATAGCAATTAAAATTTGATTAAACAATAGGATCTAATCTGCTCTACAACAACAACAAATCCAGTCTAATCCCAATATGTGGGGTTTGGGGAGGGTAGTCTGTACGCAAACCTTACCCCTACCTAGTGCAGGTAGAGAGGCTGTTTCTAATAGACCCTCGGCTAAAAACCAAAAAATTAAAAAATAAAATAAAGAAAATAAAAAATAAAAAAAATAAAAAATAAAAAAAATAAAAAAATAAAAAATAAAAAATGAAAAAACAATAAAAATAAAAACAAAAAATAAAAAATAAAAAATAAAAATAAGAATCACATACCATAATACATGATAAATAGTATCCAATAATAGCAACATGAAATACAATACTTGAGGCGAACAGAACTACATACCGTAATAAAATCTAAGAATATCAAAGGAAAAGCATGCTACTAAACCTATCGGTGAACACTATAAACTATCTACCACCTTTCTACCTTAATACTCGACCTCCACACCCTCCTATCAAGTGTCATGTCCTCAGTAAGCTGAAGCAGCGCCACGTCCTGCCTAATCACCTCTCCCCAATACTTCTTACGCCTCCCTCGACCTCTTCTCAAACTCTTCATGGCCAACGTCTTACATCTCCAAGAGCGTCAATGCTTCTTCTCTTAATATGTCCGAACCATCGCAGCCTCGACTCATGCATCTTGTCCTTTATGAATCCTCTTAATAGGATCTAATCTGCTCTAAGATCATAATATATTCTTTATTATTATCCACGCGTTGTCCGGGTTCCAATACTAGTTGGATAGTATTAAAGCTTAAGAAGCTTGTGATTTATCATATTTTCTATCTTAAATAAGATAGCAAAAGTTCAAAGATGCTCTTTTGATATAGAAGCTCGTTATTTTCTAGTTTTATTTTATTTGCTACAATAGGATGACTTGTAGTTTATTATCTTCTTTTGAATGTAAATTACTCAAAAGCCACTGTATATTTTTGCCTAAGAAAATTGTGCTTGTGGTATAGTTAGTTAGTATTATTTTAATAAAGAGGTTTTGTTAGCTACTTTAGCAGCATTATGAGGATGCACTTTTAGCCAACTCTGTTGCCTTCTAAGTATTCATGTTATTTTTATCTTTCAGAAGCCTGTTATCATGTTACAAAATACAGTCTATGGACGAACTGCTAGCGTATCGGCAGACAATAGATTGTGTCGAGAAAATAAAATTAAGACCGAAAAATATTGTAACAATCGTAGTATTTGATTTCAAATATTTAAGTGTACAATCTCTATGAATCCTCTGATTCTTCTTTTCAATAGTAAATAATTCAAGGGACTTTGAACTTGATCTTGAATCTATATTTGTTTCTACGAACGATGATCTTGAATTCAACTAGCACGAACTTTGATTTGAACTGGTACTCCTTGAATCTTGACTTGTTCTTTGTTCTTGAGCTTGAACTTGATTTCTTGAACTTGAACTTGATTGCTTGAAGCTTGAAACTTGTAGAGAAATTTGAGGCCTTTGATCCACGAGTCCTCTGTTGCTTCTTATTATAACTTCTGGTGTCTTTTCTTGGTTATGAAGATCCCTATTTATAGTTGTGGAAGGGAAGAGTTATGATAAAAACAAATGATTTCCGGCCAATCAAATTAACGTGTGACAAGGCCGCATTTGATTGGCCAGAACATGTCACTTGCACATGTGGTGCGATTTCATTGGCCCTTTAATTTGACTTAGCGTGCCTTGTCATTTTGACACGTGGCATGATACCGTTGGATCTTCCGTTTGACTTGGCGTGCCACGTCATTTCACGCGTGGCACCAAACTGGGCCTCTAGGAAGATGATATCTTTGGCCTAATAAAGTGGGCTCATCATTGGTAGCCCAATGGATTAAGACTTATTTATTTAATCTATATATATTAGACTTATATAATTAATTTAATTATATTAGCCCGTAATATTTATTTGGACCAATATATCTTGAATTTTAAAATATAATCCAAATTCTTTTTGGATTCTAACAATTACCACAAATACAGTCCATCCCACATCGGTAATAAACCTTGAGTAGCCACCTTTCAGAACTTATAAATAGCAACATACTCTTCATATGCTGAACATAACTTAGCGGCACTTGCAAATCATCGTGACTCTTCTTTTGACGATTTGGGAGCATTGATGTGAAGGTAATTTCTTCTTATTTTCTTGTGTTTTTTTATTCTATTGTCCATTTTTATAGGTGAAACAAGAAGGATTTGATCTTGTTTAACAAGATGATCCATGCATGAAGAAGACCATCATAGGGCGTGAGAGGATGGGTACTCATCCTTGCCCAAATATCGGAGAGACTACTCTCATGGCCCGACTATCAGAGAGATTACTCTTAATGTGAATCGACTATCGGAGAGATTACTCTCAAAATGATCCGACTATCTGAGAGATTACTCTCAATGCTCGATTATCGGAGAGATTACTCTCAAAATGACCCGACTATCGGAGGGATTACTCTCAATGTGGCTCGATTTCCTGAGAGATTACTCTCAAAATTACCCGACTATCACAGAGATTACTTTCAATGTGGCCTGACTATCGGAGGCCATTTCATCCATTTAGACCTTTGTGCCCATTCTAATATTCTTGATTTAGACTTTGATGGCCCTTTTTTTTTTATTTTTTTGCAGCCCGAAGAGATGGAAAATTTCAGAGACTATACCTCATCTTTCTCCAAACTTAGATATCTCATAATCGAGACTGAATATGGCATAGGACAAACCAAGCTTTTGCTTCACACCCTACAAGCTGGTCGGTATGCAGCCTCATGGCCTTCTTTGAGGAACTCCCTTCATGTAGAAAACTGGACCTTGGAGCACAAGTCTACTTCTAATCCATTGTCCAAGATGTGGTCTCTCCAAGAGCCAATCCATTGCCACGTAAACATTGCTAGAACCCTTCAAAACTTAAGGCGTTGCATAATTCAAGACGAAATACGTTGGGGAAACACAAATACAATCGAGGGCGAGTATCGTCATATTCCAGGATTTTGGGAATGGGCTGAAGATGTATTTTGTGGAAGCCAACAAACCATGAGTGCAACAAAGATTTATGATGCTATCTATGCCTCACTTTTCACTTATGATCGAAACTCGAACATTTTGCAAGCATTTTGTGAGGCTTGGTGCCCCAAGACAAACACACTTCCTACATCAGCTGAGGAACTATCTATCTCCTTTTGGGACTTACATATCCTTGGAGGTCTGACCATTGCGGGTTCTCCATAATAAGATGTGATACCTGAGACAAGAGAACTCATCGGTTTGGATGAAAAACAAATGAGATTTATTCCTCGATCTTGCGAGTATTTATTTGCTGTTTTCCATCACCTTAAGGAAGGTACGGGTGCTAACCAAAAGGTCTCCTTCAGCAAGTGGAAATATTTTTGCTATAAGAAAAACTGTAATATATAAACCTGCCCCACTGCGAAAGCAAAAGAAATCAGCGTGCCTAAAGTCGACACATAATCCTAACGGAGTTATTCCCGAGACAACTAGGTGGTCGAGTGATTAAGAAGCTATATTCTCCAAGCTTAGGGTGAGGTCTGACACGAAAGATGAAACATATATAGCAACATTCTTATCAATTTGGCTATGCTCCTTTGTGTTTCCCAAGGCAAAAAACTTCATTCGTCCTGAGACTTTTAAGATGGCAATCATGATGGCAAGCGGGTGAAAGATTAGCCTTGCGGTCTCAGTTTTGGCGAGTATTTATCATGGTCTGAATAAGATTTCATGTTCTTCCCAACTTGATCAGGTCAAAGTTTGTTTTCCCATCCATTATGTTTACGGCTGGCTTGCACATTACTTCAAACCCCATTATCCACTTGCTAAGGGTACGTCCGTTCCTTTTGATGAGTCATACACAGGAGAGGGAGCTGCGAGGTACTTTGACTAAAAGGATGCAAGAAAACGCATCCACAATGGGGAAGATATAGTTTGGACACCAACAATGTTAGCCAATTCTCATCCTTATTATTATGTGGATAACGATGCACCTTAAAGTTGGAGTCAAATTACTTCATGAGCTTACGTTTTAATTATCTCCCTTTGAGGTATAGTAACTCATTCATCATCTAGCCATATAGCCCGCATCGATTTGGTTTTAAATTTGGGTTTTACCAGAACGTCCCCGATTTTTTTGGAGAATAATATCCGTAACGCCTCTCTAGATGAAGGACTCAGATTTTGGAGGATTTTCACACTTATCGGTCTATGTCACGTGCGGTTTTCCCCCCAACGTGAGATCCTGTGGAGAAGCCCTTCTCCACTAATTATATGTCTTGGTGGGAGAAAGCGCATGAGAAGTTTCTCGAGAATAATTTACAAGCTCTGGTAGACAATGTTGGGCTAAAATCTACTACTCCCACTAAAAGATATTAATCATTTTATTGAAGATACCAATTTAACATGGAGGGTTGCCCCCTTTTAGTCAAATGTGATCCAAAGTTTAACAGAAGAGTGGTATCTCAGCTCTATTTTCAAGTGCTGATTCAATGAATTACACTCCATCATACTTCATTCGGACAACGATTGGGGGATTATGTATCTTTTGAACTTATGCGACTGAACTCAGAATGAAACTCTATGTTGCCTATGTACCTTAGTGAAGAGGATCAAGTCATACTGTAGTTCAGAATGGGTAGAATTTTTTTTATTTTTATGTCCTAACTTTTGCCTAGGCTGCCTCTTTCAATATTTTCAACCTAGCGGACTCCCTTTCTTTTACCATACATAGTTTATACTCTTGCGGGCCATGACTATAGGAACATGTAGTTTAGGCTCATGTGTCAAGGAGTGTTGCAACTTCAAGGATAATACCTTTTCAAAAACTTGCCATTTATAGGGCCGATTCTCATGCCATCTGCATCAACTAGCTTGTAAGCCCCACTTGAGTAAACTTATTGTACGACATATGGCCCATCCTATTTTGAAGTGAACTTCCCTACAGGTTTATGGGAAGTAATAATGGGTCTTCATATGGCAAGGACTTGATCTCCTACTTGAAAGGATCTCGGACGAACTCTTTTATTGAAGGCGCGAGACAATCGAGCTCGATAATATTCAAGACTCTGTTGAGCTTCCAACCTCTTCTCATCAAGATCCTCCAACTCTCCTAATCGAAGTCGAGCATTTTCTTCATCAGTGATCCCTTCTTGAATAGCCAGTCGTAATGAAGGTATTTGACGTTCAAGTAGCAAGACAACTTCGACTCCATAAATGAGTGAATAAGGAGTTGCTTGTGTTGGCATGCGGTGAGTAATCCCATATTCCCATAGAGCTTCGTCCATACTGTCATTCCAATCTCGTTTGGATTTGGAGATGACTTTCTTTAGCAAGTTGCATAGAGTTTTGTTGAATGCCTCAGCTAGACCATTGGCGACATAGTTTTGCTTGAAGCCAAAGAGATCACAAACCTTATTCATCAACCTATCATCGAATGGCTTTCCGTTATCCATTATTATGTAACGAGGAATGCCAAAGCGATAGATTATGTTTACTCAAATGAAACTTGCAACATTTTCCTTTTTTACCTCCTTAAGAGCAACAACTTCACCCCATTTTGAGAAGTAGTCAGTTGCAGCCAAGATGTATAGGTGCCCACCAGAGGACTTTGGCAGTGGTCCAACATCATCCAATCCCCAAGCGTCAAACGGCCAGGATGCAACAATCGGGTGCAACACTTCAGGAGGTTGATGAATAAAATTCGCATGGAATTGATAAGCCTTGCATCTTCGAGCGTATTTCAAGAAATCTTTCACCATCGTCGGCTAATAATATCCCATCCTTTTTATATGGAAGTGGAGCTTTGGTCCAGACTGGTGTGACCCAAATACCCCAGAATGTGCCTCTTGCAAAGCTTGGAGTACTTATTCTTCCCCTAAGCATCGCAAGAGTACTTCCTCGAATGACCTTCTGCATAAAGTATCTTTGTAGTAAAGGAAGCAAGGTGCACGACGCCGGATTTCAGTCCCTCTCCTCGGATTTTCTGGAAGTATCCCATAGAATAAGTAGTCAATAATAGGTTGTCACCATTCTTCTTTCTCAACTTAAAAAATAGTGAGCATATGCTTGCGTTTATTTTCTTCACCTTCAGCCTCATTTGGCGGCGGTACTACCCATTTTTGGCATACAGTAACTTGCGCTTGACAAGCAGGGTTAATGATGAAGCTAGGGCAGCTACAAAATCATCCTTCTTATTTTCTTTGGCTCATGCTGAATAGTCACATCACCGAGCCAACCCATTAACTTTTTAGCGTAATCATGATATGTCGGTAGTTCAGGCTTCTTCAAGTATTAGTGCTTGATACTCGGCAACGTTGTTAGATGAGAGTTGCGTCAACGTAAAATAGTAGGGTATAACTTCACCTTGAGAAGTGACAAATACTACACCAGCACCAGCACCTCTGTGATGTGCAGCACCATCAAAGTACATCCTCCATGGAGGCTGAACTTCAATGACCATTGCGTCCTCATCAAGTAGTTCATCAGTTAGCTCCCAATCATCGGGCATAGGGTGATCTGCCAAGAAGTCCGCTAACGCTTGTCCTTTTATATCCTTTTGAGGGATATACACGATTTCAAATTGTTGAAACTGGAGGTACCATCTTTCTAGTCGATCACTAGGACAAGTTTTGACATCACAAACTTGATGGGATTTGCTCTAGAAACAAGATGATGACATGAGCTTGAAAGTAGTGCTTCAACTTTTGAATTGAGAAGACTAGCGCCAAACAACTTTTCAATTGGCGAATAATTCAGCTCGTTTGGTGTCATCATCCTGCTCAAGTAGTAAAGAGAGTTTTCTTTTCCCTCACTATTTTCTTGGGCCAATAGCGCTCCAATAGACCTTTCTTGTGCCGAAATATATAGTATCAACAAATTTCCAAGTATAGGGGCTGCTAAAACCAGAGGCTTCATCAAGTAGAATTTAATATTCTCGAAGGCATTGCTACACGCTTGGTCCCATTTGAAAGGGACACCTTTCTTCATAAGGTGACTGAATGGTTGGCACCTCCCAGCTAGGTTTGAGATGAATATCCTAAGGTATGCTAACTTTCCTTGCAGACTTTTCAATTCGTGAACATACTGAGGCTCAGGCATTTTCAAGATTGCATTTACTTTATCTTGATCAATTTCAGTCCCTCAATGTCGGACAATGAAACCAAGGAACGTTTCGGAAGTAACTCCAAATGAGCATTTCAATGGATTCATCCTAAGTTGGTACATCTGGAGCAACTCAAACACCATTCTCAAGTCTTTCAAGTGGTCTCCCCTCTTTCTCAATTTTACCACCAAGTCGTCCACACAGCATTCGACATTTTTTTGGAGAAGATCGTCAAAAATATTATGCATAGCTCTTTGATTAGTAGAACCAGTGTTATTCAAGCTAAAAGGCATTACCCTGTAGCAATAAATACCCTTGGGGGTGCGGAATGCAGTAAGCTCTTCATCTTTTGGTTCCATGCGAATTTCGTTATAGACTGACGAACCATCTATAAACGACATTGCCTCATACTCAGTAGTAGCATCGATCATCAACTCTGGAATAGGAAGCGAGAATTCATCTTTGGGACACACATTGTTGATATCCCTGAAGTCGATGAACACTCGAATCTAGTCATTCTTCTTCCTTACATGGACAATACTTGAAACCCACGTTGGGTATTTAACTTCCGAATAAATCTAGCTTCAACGAGTTTGTTAACTTCAGATTCAATAAAGGGAACCAAGTCCGGCCTAAAGCGCCTTTGAGCTTGCTTAATAGAACGAGCACCATTCTTGACCGCAAGGTGATGGACTGCCACTTTAGGGTCCAAGCCAGGCATTTCTTTGTAACTCCAATCAAAGAAATCCCTAAACTCCTGGAGTAACTCAATATAAGTGCTTTCTTCATCAACTTCTAGTAAAGCACTTAGGTAGGTGGGTCTTGGTTCTTCATCAGTGCCAAGGTTAACTTGTTTTAAGGCATCAACCGTTGCCTTCACGCCTTCTTCAAGTTCCAGGGGAGCATATTTCATATATTCGTCTATCTTCTTGATGGTCCCCATCGTCGAAGGATATGTGATAACATGGTGAAACATCGTCCAATTTCTCATCATCCTCCATTAGAGATAAAACACCATGCTCGCTTTGTGCAGTAACATGATACGAAGCACCCACACTTTCTTCATCTTCATCACGTTCTTTAGTGTATACCATAGTGCATGGCTTCACCTTCAGTACTTCATCATACAGAACCATGACTTTTGTTTGTCGCTTCATTCTAGATGGAACCAAACTTTGGAAATCTTTAGAGATCTTCTGAATTTTGGGCGAAGCGGGTGTTCTTGTATTTCGATAATTTCTCTGGAACTTATTCTCCTTCTTTAATGGACCCACTTTCTCAAATACAGAAGTTCTCACAGTTTATTTTCCAAGTCGATCAAAGACAGAAGGACTGTTAGAAGTGGCAGATTCATCTTCTACAGTAATATAATTGTTGCTCGCCCTTCTTATGGAGATGCACATTTGTGACAGTTTCTTGTATCCCAAACCTTCATGTGGTTTCCTTGTTTCAGCTTCTAATGGGAGCTTCCCTAACTTTGACGGCTCATTGGGATTGTATCCAGAAGCCTGTAAGCGTTAGGATCAAAACCTTCATCTGTTCTCTTTGTAGGGAGTGCCATATTCTGCAAATGATTTTGGGATACAAACCCTGCAAGCGGCTTCGAGGACAACTTTACTGCCTCAATTCGTTTTACCGGAAGAGTTAATTCCTTTATCATGTTAGTTAGGAGATTAGATGATTCACCTTTATCTTTCTTCCTTTTAGGGACATATTGGAGCGCATGACTTACTTTCTTGCCATAAAATGCAGTATCCCCTGTATGAGATTTATTCGCGTTAGGTTGTACCTCCTCAGTAACAGCTTTGGCTTTACCAATAGTCACCTCAGCTCTTTTAGTTATGGGCTCGTCATTCTTGCTTTTCATTCCATCATCAACTTTTAGCTCTTTCACAATGTGGTTCTTCAAGTAGAATGTTGCATCAGTGAAGTGTGACTCTGCCTCGGCGAATGGCTCATCATCAGCAACTATCTTCTTCTCGACTTCTCCCTCGTAGCATTTCAAAAATTGATGGTAGGCAGATGGAACTACTTTATTCTCATGTATCTAAGGCCTTCTAAGCAAGACATTGTATGAAGTCTTCGCATCGATCACATGCACTTGATTGCATATCTTCAATGGTGATTCCAAGCCTGATTGCGCCTATGGCTCTTTGCCCCCTTGGTTGAATCCTTGGATCATCACACGACTTTCTGAGAGTTCGTTCATGGGAATACCAAGTTCTTTCACAGTGCGAATTGGAAAAATGTTCACTGAGGATCCTCCATCAACCAAAATTTGACTTACCCTTTCATCACGCATATAGACAACCAGGTACAATGGGCGGTTATGAGGAGTGTCACCTAGAAGAAGATCGTCATTTGTGAACGTGACTTTTTCCTCACAAGCATTATCTTCTTAAGGAGTGGACTCGATAAGCTTTTCCGAAGATGGTGCCAACGGTAGGTCATCACTCTTTTCTTTCCCTTCGTTAGTATGGCAATAAGAGGCATCAATACCCCTATGGGAAATTTTCATGCAGAACCAACTGGGTAAAAACTCCTCCAAGCTCACTGTATGTCGTGGCTTTTGAGGGTGGTGCACCTCCACTTTTGCTTTCTTTAACTATTTTACTAAATTCCACCTTCTTGGTATTTTTACCACCATTTTTCTTGTTGGTTGTTCTACTGATTCTTTTCTTGGGCTCCTTCTGTGGTGCCTACGACGAGTGACCAACGTCCAACCTTCATCATCATCAGGTTGATTGACTTCAGCTTTGCCGTTCTCCAGTAATTCTTCATCTTTACTTTCTTTAAAACCACATAATTCATCCGGACTGAATGAGCCAAAGGTGATAAAGACTTGGTTTGCGCTTGCTTTCTCATCTTTAAGCACGATCTTTTTTTCGTGAGCTAAGTTCATAACTTTGTCCTTGAAGACAAAGCACTTCCAGAGGGTGGCTCACATGTCGATGGTATTTGCAGTAATTTGGGTCGTTTGTTTTCCAAGCTTCATTTGGTCGCTCCATCTTCGGAAGCTCAATGAGATTTAACTCGAGGAGTTCTTCAAAAATAGCTGGCACATCAGAATCCAAAAATGGGTACTCTTTCTCTTGCATTTCTTTTAGATTCAACTTTCCACTTGGCTTATCTTGAAACGAAGTAGATTTCATAATTTGCTTCTTGCTCACCTTCGTCGTGAACTTCACAAGTGATGTGTTAACATTCATAGCTTCTTTGTTTTCAGATCTTGGTACAAACTTGCTCCACTTCTTGACTTTTTGCTTGTCGTTCCCTTTGCGAGGTTCATAGATGGGCAGCCTTTCATTTCCAGCGGAGGCCATGCTCAATTCCATGTCATGGTCACGAGTTGCAACTTCTTCAAATGTGCTAGGCATGATACCTTGATGTAGCGCAATACCTAATGCATGTCTTGGATGCACATCTCTATGCCATAAGCTTCACTAAGCCTATCTTTATAGTTGAGGCTTGCTTTCCTCCAACGATTGATAAAGTGGATAACTGGTTCACTCTTCCGTTGACGAGTATTTGTGAGTTCCACCATGCTCACAGTGCGCCTTAAGCTATAAAAGCGATTGAGGAACTCTTGCTCTAGTTGATTCCAGCTATCAATAGATCCCGCCTTGATGTCTGTATACCAATCAAAAGCATATCCTTTTAGAGAGCGGACAAACTGTTTGACGAGGTAATCTCCATAAGTCACAGCGTTGTTGCATGTCTCAACGAAGTGCGCCACATGTTTCTTTGGATTGCCTTTACCATCAAACTGTTGAAACTTTGGAGGTTGATAGCCTGCATGCATCTTCGTACTTGATTTTAGTAGTTCCTTTGATGAATTCTTTCAGTTGATCGATTGGAATCATCCCTTCAGACAAGACAGGGATAGCCTTATCGGATGAAACTTGTCTTAGGGGAGAATTACTCTCTGGAACCTCTGGGAGGTTGCTAGGTGCATGAATGGATTCTTCTTCCATCAAGATTCCCACCCTATTTGTTAGCTTGTAAGATCTAGCATCTTGATTTTGCATGCACTTGGTCAAGCCAGCGATTGCTTCCGTCAAGTTTGCCAACTGCTTCTCCACAGATGAAGTTCTTGTCACCATGGCTTGCATGATTATCGTGGACGATGGAGAGTAGCATGGATTGTCACAAAAATTGATCCTCGATTGACTCACGCTACATGGTGTAAGTGGGGAGGATCCATCACTTGAAGCATCATCATTTTCCTTCACAACAAAGTGCTTGGATCCGGAGAGGTCAAGCAGAGCAAGAGTTTTCTTGATCTTTTCAGCAACATCGCTTGCTTCTTCGGGTGTATTTGTGGAAGATCTTGCTCCTTTTGAGTATGAATATTTGAAAATAGGGGTTGATGTGGATGAAACTTGGGGTGATTGTTGTCCTAACGAGCTTGCTTTGCTCCTCATAACTTGTCCAAAGCTTTCAAAGGTAACATCGAGGATGCTTTCCACATCAGCATAAAACCTGGAATTAGCAGCCTTGGCGGAAGTTGAACTGGAGTTGATTTTCTTGGAAGCCATTTCGTTGTTCTTGAACTTTGGTGATTGAAAAGTTGAGATGAGAGGTAGAGATTGTCCTACTGGGTGTGCCAGAATTTGTAGACAATAAATTGCGTCAAGAAAATAAAATCAAGACCGAAAAATATTGCAACAATCGTAGTATTTGATTTCAAATATTTGAGTGTACAATCTCTATGAATCCTCTGATTCTCCTTTCCAATATTAAATAAATTCAAGGGCCTTTGAGCTTGATCTTGAATCTATATTTGTTTTCATGAACGATGATCTTGAATTCAACTAGCACGAACTTTGATTTGAACTCGTACTCCTTGTATCTTGACTTGTTCTTCATTCCTGAGCTTGAACTTGATTTCTTGAACTTGAACTTGAATTTGATTGCTTGAACTTGAAACTTGTAGAGAAATTTGAGGCCTTTGATCCACGAGCTCTCTCTTGCTTCTTCTTATAACTTCTGGTGTCTTTTCTAGGTTATGAAGACCCCGATTTATAGTTGTGGAAGACAAGAGTTATGATAAGAACAAACTCTTTATGACCAATCAAATTGAAGTGTGAGAAGGCCGCATTTGATTGGCCAGAACATGTCACTTGCACATGTGGCGCGATTTCATTGGCCCTTTAATTTGACTTGGCGTGCCATGTCATTTTGACACGTGGCATGATCCCATTGGCTCTTTCGTTTGACTTGGCGTGCCACGTCAGTTCACGCGTGGCACCAAACTGGGCCTCTAGAAAGATGATATATTGGGCCTAATAAAGTGGGCTCATCATTTGTAGCCCAATTAAATAGGCTAGCCCAATGGATTAAGACTTATTTATTTAATCCATATATATTAAACTTATATAATTAATTCAATTATATTAGCCCATAATATTTATTTGGACCAATATATCTTGATTTTTAAAATATAATTCAAATTCTTTTATGGATTTAATTAAAGTTTATATGCCTACAGTATCCATTCGATATCATTGAACTTTACAGATTAGGTGGACAAGCATAATCACACCTAGTGAACATTTACATACAGAAATACTAAGCAATACTTGAATATACATACACTAGGAATATCACAAACTACGTACTGATGGCGGCTTGAGATGACTTTGATCGTCCAAATCAGAATATCGTAACCTAGTTTGGTGGAAACATCCAGTTTGCCCGTTAAGTGGCGGAAAACTTTAGATTAGATTTTGTTTATATATTACGAAATTCGCTACATATGTACAATTATTTAATTATATTGGTAAAAAAGAGCTTCACACGTGTAATGAATCTTGATGACTCAGCAGTCTATGTGGAGCAATGAAGACACGACATTTAGACGGGACTCTATGAATAGGTATGAGGCAAAGAGGCATGGCAAATCACACCCACAGGTTAATTAGCTACGGAAGTCTCAACCTGATTGAGAATATGAAAAGACACGGTCAAAATGTATCTGGGCAGAATAAAGGGTAGATTCAGAAATCTTCAAATTAGTGATCCACACGTTACACAACATTCACGCAACAGTTACGGTTGTTCATTGTAATGTTACATTAGTGTCATAATTA
The DNA here is from genome assembly GCA_005239525.1 of Nicotiana knightiana. Taxonomy (NCBI): domain Eukaryota; kingdom Viridiplantae; phylum Streptophyta; class Magnoliopsida; order Solanales; family Solanaceae; genus Nicotiana; species Nicotiana knightiana. Next base: position 18,529 of record ML385906.1, on the reverse strand, counting down.
GTCATTAATGCTCAATCACTGAAAATGATAGACGTTATATTAGGAAATTCCTTATATAAGGGAGTAAAATATAACCTGTAAAAAAAAACATTTCTACTATTGCAATACACTTACTTTTTGTGCATCTTAGTACTTTCCATTTACGAGTTTACTTACAGTTATTAGCTTATTCTTTGGTTATCAGAAACCCCTGTCCTTCTTAAAATAACTTTGGGCAAAGAATCCAATTCTTTGGTTAAACAAATTGGTTCCTTTACCGGGAATCTGATAATCTTTGCTTTTCAAGCGATATCCTCTGAACTATTCTGAACTCCAACGACAACAACCAGCAAAGGAATGGAACCCCAGTTCTATCATCTTCAGGAACCCCACGTGGTTCAAGGGAACAATCCCCAAAATGTTCCAATAAAAACAACGATAATAATGATCAAACGGTGGAACAAGATCGGGTAAAGCAAATGATTGCAGAGTATGTGAGCTAGGCTTTGCAAGAATTTGCGAGGGGATTACCAGCAGCGTGACCTGCACCACTGACACCACCCCCAATAATACCATCACCATGGAAAATCCTCAATCTGGATTGGCAAACTCAGGAAGGGGAGATACTCCTAATGAATCTCTCTAAGCGAGACCAGGTATGTCTAATAACTCTGAATTATAGACTTTATTACTAACTTTGCAGAAATAGGTGAAGGAACAAAACGATCGAATCAAACAAATTCCTAGAGTACCACCGGTTATCAAAGGCATTGACGTTGATAGATATTCTCAACAACCTTGGAAACCAAGCGCAGTACCCTTACCCATTCCAAAGAAGTTTAAAATGCCTAACGTACCTAAGTATGAAGGGACAACCGACCCACGCGAACATGTGACTGCTTTTACCACCGGAGTGAAGGGCAATGACTTACCAAAACAAGAAATTGAGATGGTCCTAGTTAAAAAGTTTGGAGAAACACTTACCAAAGGGGCGCTAACCTGGTATTCTCTTCTCCCTGAAAACTCTATTGTTCTTTTGCTGAGCTTGCAGATTATTTCATAAAGGCACACTCCGGTGCGTAAAAAGTCGAGAAAAGGATGGAGGACATCTTTAAAATAAAACAAGGAGACACGGAACTACTTTGTGAATTTGTAGACAGGTTTCAACGAGAAATAATGCAACTACCAAGGGTGCCTGATAATTGGGCAGCCATTGCATTCGCAAGAAATCTAAATGACAAAAGCTCAGAAGCCATGAGGAGACTTAAGGAAAGCTTGAGAGAATTCCCAGCTACAACGTGGAACGATGTTTATAACAGGTACAATACTAAACTTTGAATAGAAGAAGATACCATTGTTCGTTCGAAAGATGAAGATTATACCAGATCCAGACGTACAGAATCATACAGGAGATCAGGTAAAAACAGGTACGATCCTTACTTGGGACCATCGGGACGTGAAACGCGTCCCAGGTTCGAAAACACCAGGTCATATTATGGACCACCAAGCAGAGATGCGGGCTTGTCCTCATCTAGATCCAGAAGAGTTCGAGATGAATGACCTAGAGGTAATGCACGAATTGGGGATCACACCTTTAATGTAAATACCTCCGAACTAATTTCAGTGTCAAGAAATATGGGTGATAAGGTTCGATGTCCCAAAGAGATAAGGTCGAACCTAAATAAGAGGAACCCAGATCTCTGGTGTGAATTCCATAATGATCATGGACACAGAACTGCAGATTGCAGATTTTTGCAAGGTGAGATAGAACAATTATTGAAACAGGGCTATTTTGACAGAATTGTTTAGTGAAAAAGTTAAACTGGCATACATGAAGAACAGGCAGGAGCCCCCAAAACCTCCATCTCCAAAACTAACCGTCAACGTGATACACGGTGGTGAAGAAGTAAACGGAGTGGTCTGCAAAACGACCACGAAGTTCATAATTACACACGGAAAGTGGGTTCGTGAAAATCTGGAAGCAGACGATATAACCTTCGATGATGCAGATATCGGTGGATTAATGCTTCCTCATAACGGTGCTCTGGTAATATCCTTACTTATTCATGACAAGAACGTGAAAATAGTGTTGATTGATCCAGGTAGTTCAGTCAATATCATTTTGCTAAGAGTCGTGGAAGAAATGCTATTGGGGAATCAAGTAATCCCAAAGGCACGAGCCATATCAGGGTTTGATAACTCTACGGTTATAACAAAAAGGGAAATTGAACTTAGCACTTATGCTGAGGGAGTAATAAAAAATACCAGGTTCCAAGTCATCGATACTGACAGGGCTTATAACGTAATCATGGGAAGGCCATGGATCCACGACATGAAAGCAATACCCTCCACCTTGCATCAGGTAATTAAATTCCCCTCTAAATGAGGGATTCAGAAAATTAGAGGCGATCAGCAAACCGCGAGAAATATAAATTTCGTGGTACACTACAACAAAAAAGTAGAGGTGAAAGAATCAAACGATAAGGAAATCTCCCAAGCAGGTGACACCGCCCAAACATGCATGGAAGAAATGACTACCCAAATAGGTACGGAGGGTATTACTGCTGAAACAGGTACAAAAGAAAATACTCACGAGAAAGTGAATAAAGACACCACGGAAGATGCATTGGACCACACAGATGTAGATTATAGACCGGACGTCATTCATGAACCGGAGGAAGATGAGCACATCAAAAAAACTATGGAAGAGCTCAAAGCTGTTCCATTGTCTGAACAAAAGCCTGAACATAAAGTGTATGTAGGCACGAGGCTGAGTCCCGGTCGAAGAGAAGAAAAGAAAGCAAGGACCATTCAAGAACCAAGTGATTGACGAAGAGGTACAGAAACTCTTGAAGATTGGTTCGATACGAGAGGTAACGTACCCTAACTGGCTAGCTAACACTGTGGTAGTACCTAAAAATAATGGAAAATGGAGAGTATGCGTAGATTATACTGCAGGTCATGAATTGTTAAGATTTCAAGATGCCACCGCAGGTCATGAATTATTAAGCTTTCAAGATGCGTATTCTGGTTATAATCAGATTAAAATGGATCCCTCAAACGAGGTAAAAACCTCCTTTATTACAAACAGGGGGACTTATTGTTATAAAGTCATGCCTTTTTGCTTAAAAAATGTTGGATCCACCTATCAAAGGCTAGTGACCAAGATGTTCCAGGAACATCTGGGAAAAACGATGGAAGTTTACATCGATGACATGCTGGTAAAATCAACACGTGCGGAAAACCATTTCCAGCACCTCTCTATTACCTTTGACATTTTACGTAGAGATAATATGAAGTTGAATCCAGAAAAATGCGCTTTTGGCGTAGAATCAGGTAAATTCTTGGGTTTCCTTGTATCAAACAAGGGAATAGAGGTAAATCTTGATCAAACTAAAGCTATAGAAGAAATACCCCATGTACTTATAAACAATAAAGAAGTTCAAAGACTAACAGGAAGAATTACAGCCTTAGTAAGATTTATTTCCAAATCTTCCAAGAAAAGTTTTAAATTCTTTGCAGTTCTCAAAAAGCAAAATCGGTTCGAATAGACTGAAGAATGTCAACAGGCTCTCAAAGATCTAAAGGCTTATCTATCAAAACCTCCATTGCTGTCAATTCCAAAGGAGGGGGAGAGGGTATACGTCTACCTTGTTGTCTCAGAAATTGCTGTAAGTGCAGTATTGGTAAGGGAGAATAAAGGTAAACAATCTCCTATTTATTATGTAAGCAAGACATTACTAGATGCTGAAACTAGGTATCCACATCTAGAAAAGTTAGCCTTAGCTCTAATCATGACATCTAGAAAATTAAGGCCATACTTTCAATGTCATCCAATCACAGTTGTAACCTCGTATCTATTAAGAAACATACTGCATAAACAAGAACTATCAGGAAGATTAGCTAAGTGGGCCATAGAATTAAGTGAGCATGAAATAATATATCAGCCTAGGACTGTAATTATGTCTCAGATCTTAGCTGATTTTGTCGCTGACTTTAGTAATAGCATTGTCCTTGAAGTGGAAAAAGAGTTACAACTCTTCAACGGTGTTAATCCGGGTCTATGGACCCTATTTACCGATGGTTCTTCCAATATAAAAGGTGCCGGCTTAGTCATAGTCTTAATATCACCCACGGGTGAAAAGACACGACATGCTATTAAATGTTATCCTATGACTAACAATGAAGCAGAGTACGAAGATGTTATTGCAGGATTAGAACTCGCACGAGAGCTTTCAATTAAGCAAATCATGATCAAAAGCGACTCTCATCTGGTAGTAAATCAGATGCAGGGGACTTACATCGCTCGAGAGACTCGGATGCTACAATATCTGGAAAAGGCACGAGAGCGCGTGAGACAATTCAAAACATGGAAGGTAGTACAAATACCTAGAGAGGAAAATGTAGAAGCAGATGCATTAGCTAACCTCGTAGCAGTCATGGAAGTAACAAACAAGAACAATGAAATTGTCATTCATCTATTCCATTTAGTGATCGACCAGGATAGAAATGAGGTAACTTTCAACAATTTAACCTAGGATTGGAGAAACGAAATCCTAAATTTTTTACAGAATGGCACCGTACCTGAAGACAAGAAAACAGCTCAAGCACTTCGCCGCAAAGCTGCACGGTACTGCCTCATTCGCAACTCGTTATATCGCAAGATGTTCGGAGGGCCCCTAGCAAAATACCTCGGACCTAACCAAACGGAGTTTGTGATGAAAGAAGTCCACGAAGGACACTGTGGAAATCACTCAGGGGCGAGATCCTATGTAAAAACCTTAATCAAAGCTGGATATTATTGGCCTAAGATGGAAGAAGAGGCCGAGAACTTCGTATCCAAATGCGACAGGTGCTTGCCAATAACATGCATTGACCAGCGGAATTATTGCATCCAATAATATCCCCATGGCCCTTCATGAAATGGGGTATGGACATAGTGGGACCTCTTCCCACAGCTAAAGGACAGGTACGATTTTTACTCGTGCTAACCGACTATTTTACAAAATGGGTAGAGGCAGAAGCGTTCAAACAGGTGCGAGAAAAGGAAGTTAAAAGTTTCTTATGGAGAAACATAATATTCCACTTTGGGATACCAGAGGAGATCGTGTGTGATAATGAACCACAATTCATAGGCTCGCAAATCACAGAATTCTTCGAAAGCTGGCAAATTAAATGGATCACTTCAACGCCATACCATCATGTGGCTAATGGTCAGGCTGAGTCAACGAATAAAGTCATCATCAACAATCTAAAGAAGCGGCTAGATAAAGGCAAAGGAAACTGGCCTGAAGAGTTACCAGCGATACTATGGGCATACAGAACAACTTCAAAAACAGCCACGGGAGAAACTCCATTCGCACTTGTCTATGGCTCAGAAGCCTTAATACCTGTAGAGATTGGCGAACCAAGCATAAGGCTTACAACAACCACGGAGGAAGCAAACGACGATGAATTGAGGACCAATCTGGACCTGCTCGAACCACGGAGAGAAGCAACACTGATACAGATGGCAGCTCAAAAAACAAAATCATAGAGCGTTATTACAACCGTAAAGATCATCTCAGGTACTTCAGGATTGGGGACTTCGTCCTCAAAAAAGTCGTTCAATCAACGAAAAAAGCAGGTGTAGGAAAGATAAATACAAACTGGGAAGGACCCTACAAAGTCCGAGCCATAGCTGGAAAGGGCGCCTACAAGTTGGAAGTTATGGATGACAGAATCCTAACAACAAGTTGGAATGCTATTCACTTGAAGAAATACTACTTTTAAGGAAAAGAAGTACCCCCGGTCAGGTATCACACGTTCGATTTTATTTTGAGCATTTAAAATTTTACTAACCTTTTTAGATGATAGGCATAAAGCTAACCCATCACCAGATGATGATATTAGACCTGCAAAGACGCGAGGAAATAAC
>ML385906.1:0-12051 GCA_005239525.1 Nicotiana knightiana | reverse complement strand
TGATGGACGTTTTAAAGGGTTAAGCAGTCATCATCTAAAAACTATATACCTTCGAGTCCCGTATGTTTTTCCTTTTCAGGAAAAGGACCACAAGGAAGGAATAGTCAAGTGCTCGAGATTTCATTCTTCAAAGCTCAAACACTTGGGGGACTATACAGTATGGAAGGCAAAGACGAAGCAAAAAAGACTATCAAAAAGTCAAAGCTCGAGCATGAAGATCCATCTACCTAACAAATCAAGTGATACTAGCAAAATCGAAAGAGCCAAAGACTCAAACACAAAGCCACTAATCCAAAAAACCTTCAAACATGTTCAGGTTAAAAGGCAAAACGTTAGCCACGAGGAAGAAATGCGCATATTTGTACTTATTCAAAAGAAAGACCATTTTAACTAAAAACAGTTACGAAATATTTGTACTCATATAGAAAACTTATCAAATAAAACAGTTATGTATGAAAGATCAAAATCCTTGTACTTGTTCAAAAAACTATTGTCCAATAAAACAATTACGGATGCAAGAGCATTTCCTCGTGCTTATTGAAAACTGTTGTCGACAAAAACAGTTACAGGTAAAAACCCCAACTTGAATAAAAACTGTTACGAACGAAAAATAGTTGCTCTCTTGTATTAACTCAAAAAATATGTTACATATGAAAAATAGTTATGAAATACAAGTATATATCAAATCTGTTAAAAGAAAATAGTTGCAACATGAGTTTTAGACGATAATCAAACACATGTTGTGAAAGATCAAACAAAAAAATTTCCTTAGACACATTCTTAAATATGTGAAAAATTCCTATCACTCTATTGCATTATTACACCTTTATGAAGTTGAAACATCTTCTTCATTAAGTGTCGATAAAAAAGGGCCCTCTTTCATAAATTATGCCTACTACAAAAAGGCATACATTTAATATGACACTGTGCCTATTACGAAAAGGTACGAGTAATTTAAAGCATTCTATATGCAAAACTCAGAGGTAAAATTAAAACCTCGAAAAATAAAGCATGCGAAAGACTTAAAGAGTGAAACAGAAAGTCAACGGAAAACAAAAGTCATACTTGCATTAATATATTAACTTATACTTAGCCGTATAGAGTTTTTCTATACATTGAGGTGCCCCTAAGTTGTCATTTGGGGACTTTAAAGAGATCCAAATTGACCCCCGATGGGACTGGGGGTAACCACCAATTGAGACAAAGAAAAAAAAAGGGGGAGGAACCAACTTCTTAAACTTCATCAAGAGGGGGGTTGACTTCACTGGCAGAAGGAGCAGGAGCGGCCTGGGACGAAGAGAATTGAGCAGCAAGAGCCTCACCTTCAAGTGAAGAGAGATTCTGACCTTGTTGAGCCTTCTCAATGGACTCTAGAGCTCGAGGCGAGAGTTCATATATGCCCAGCTAACATCCACAGATGCCCTGTCTTCAAGAGCTTCGTAATCCTTCTCCCATAGCATAACTTCAGCTCTTAGTTCATCCCTCTCAGTCACAGCAGCATCATTAGAGGCCCTTAAAGGAGCGAAAGACCTTTCCAGGAATTGAAGTTTCTCCAAAGAGTTACAGAGATCCTCTTGGGTCTGAGTAAGAGATTACACTAGTTCGCCCGAATACTCCTCCTTTTGGTCTAGTAAGGCCTTCAAACTCCTGACCTCTTCGGAGGCACGAGACAGCTGCTCCGCGAATGAGGACTCTAGGACGCTATTATCCTTGTCTGCCTGATCAAAGGATGCCTTCTCCACAGCCAACTCTGCCTTATGACCCTCACCTGCTGCTCCAAGGTACATTTTTCATCTTCTGCAGCCTCCATGTCGAGCCTTAAGCTTTCATACTGCTCCTTCCAGTCACCTGCTTCAGCATGCCACTCCTTTACTTCCTGCTCCGTATGAGAAATCCTTTTCATAAGCTCCGTGACAATAAGATTGATCTGCAAAAGAAAGCCAATTAGATATGGTAAATACATGTACAAGAATGAACACAAGAAAATACATTTACCTTTAAAGAAGTATGCACGATTTCATTAGCCCATGTAAGGGAACTGTGGCTGTCCAACTTAGCTCTCTCTGTCGGGCCTATCAACGGTTTTAACCACACATCAGGCTGGCCAGACTTTTTAAAGAGACTACCCTCTGCTGGAACTTCTATCATCACTTGCGTCATCTCTCCGCTGGAAGACCTTACTTCTGTAACAGAAGGCACCGAAGCAGGTTGAGATGCAGGAACCACGGGCGAGGAAGTCTGAGGGGCCGAAAAATCCACGGGAGAGGAAGCAACGACAGGAGCAGGAATAGCCGCAGGAACAGGAGAAATAACTGGAACAGTTGAAGGGAGTTCTCTAAGAGAAGGAGAGAAAACATCTAAGGGAGCTTAATCAGTAACAGAACCAAAGCGTTCACGGTACAATTGGCCAACAGATTCATGCACGGGAGAGGGAGTAGCATCCTCGGAGGCAGAAAGTCTAACTTCAGGCACGAAAGGCACAATGACAGGTGTAGACTCGTCGTATGAGACCACCTTCCTTCTGCGTGACCTATGGACCAAAGTGCCCTCCTCTTCCTCCTCTTCTCCCGAGGTCCTTGACCCACCTGCTTTTCTCTTTGAAGAAGAAGAGCCTGAAATGATCTCCTGGGCCTGAGCCAGGGATAACTTGGGAACAGAAGCGGATGCAGAAACTCCACGAGCAGGAAAGCCTGCCAAAAAGAAAGGGTTAAATAATGCTCAAAGGAATAAACAAGTACAAACAAAAACTTCACTTACCATGAGTCTTTACTCTCCAACCAAACCTCTCAGGAAGGTACTTCCATTAACGTTCTTCCAACTGAGCGATTAGCAAAAGATTTTCTACCCAATCTCTGAAACCGGAGACGTTCTCGACGGTTCCCATGATTGCTGCAACAAGAAGAAAGAACTACAGTATTGATAAAATGTTTAAAGCAAAAAGCAAGGATTGTGAGCAAAAGTGTACTCACGTGCAAAATTCCACTTCTCAGGGAAGGGAATATTCTCTTCACCTACTAAACCAGCAGTAGGAACAACAACATACCGAAGAAACCAACCTCGATCCTTATCATCTTTAGAAGTCATTAACACCCTTTTACTTCTAGTAGCTAGGTAAAAATTCCCTGACGGAACAACATTGGGGAATAGAGGTGAATAAGATGATGAAAGGTAAAGGGGGTCGAAGCTAAGGTAGCCAAATATCTAAGACATGCAACGACTTGCCATACAAGAGGACTGACTTGTCTCAAGCAAATTTTGAAAAATCGCCAGAACTCGATGATTACTAGGTCGATGGGAGGCTTGAACCCTTATGTAAAAGGATATGTATAAACAAAAGAATGCCCCGTCTTATAAGACGTTATTCTTTGATTACTGTTTGGAACAATTATAGAAAAATTAGAACCCCAATAACAGTCTCTGCGTATAAGAGGAATTAAACCTTCAGTGAGTTGGGTAGGGTACTTGTCAACACTATCAATAGACGACAATGAAGAAACCTGATCTCTAAGGGCCTGACTATCCCTAGCAAAGGTGAACTCCGCAGGTACTATTTCATCGACCTCGGTTTGCGCAAAGGTTCGTGACGTTCTCTACCTTTGGACGAAGATCTAGAAGCCCTAGCCCTCGGAGAAGTTAAAGACCTAGAAGAAGGAGGAGAGATAATTTGAGAAGAGGAAGAACCCCTTGAAGGAGTAGAACCTAAACTCCTCAACTTGCCGCCTCTCCTACTCCGTGTTGGAGCAGAAGAGGGAGTCAACTCATCAACGTTTATGACTCTCTTAGATTGGTTTGAAGAAGAAATATCTACAAAGGCAAGGAAAAAGTTCTTTACAAATAAATTTTGAAAGTTAGAAGTTTTTCGTGAAAGAAAAGAAAAAGGAGGTATTTATACTCGAAGACAACTGTCAAAAAATGGAGAAAACAATGATGTGAAAGCCATAATCAAAGATGTCACTTCGTGACTGATGCAGCCGCAAGAAAGCCCTAAAAGACGTTGAACAATTGCAGAACCAACCCGGGAATGTCACGTGGCATAAACATTAAATGGATGTGACAAGCGACGCTTACGTACAGAAAAAGATGCAATGATTCGAGTGAAGCGGCGGTAAAATATTCCCTCCATAAATGAGTATCCACTTACCAAATATTAATTGATAAATATATGGTAAGTGGGGGGACTACCTGTATTGGTAAAAAAGAGCTTCACACGTGTAATAAATCTTGATGACTCAGCACTCTACGTGGAGCAATGAAGACACGACAGTTGGACGGGACTCTATGAGGAGGTATGAGGCAAAGAGGCACGACAAATCATACCCATGGGTTAATTAGCTACAGAAGTCTCAACCTGATTGAGAAGATGAAGAGACACGACAAAATGTATTTGGGCAGAATAAATGGCATATTCAGAGATCTTCAAATTAGTGATACACACGTTACACAACATTCATGCAACAGTTACCGTTGTTCATTGTAATGTTACATTAATGTCATAATTAGTCATTAATACTCAATCACATAAAATGGTAGACGTTATATTAGGAAATTCCCTATATAAGGGAGTAAAATATAACCCGTAAAAAAAAATATTCGAACTACTATTGCAATACGCTTACTTTTTGTGCATCTTACTACTTTCCATTTACGAGTTTACTTACAATTATTAGCTTATTCTTTGGTTATCAGAAATCCGTGTCCTTCTTTAAATAGCTTTGACCAAAGAATCCAATTCTTTGGTTAAACATTAATAATGAACCTTATATTAACTTGCCACAGAAACTAATAAGAGTCACTTCCATACTCAAGTTAGTTAATTGTGGAGTAAAGTCATTTATCTTTATTTTAGGACTATAAAGTCATTTATGTTAGCATGTCTCTTACAAAATAATTTCAACTGGAAAAGCTACTGAATATGTGACTTGGCACTGAATGTGATATATTTCTCCTGTTTTTCATACCATGTAAGAGTGGGATTCACACTAAATAAGAATTTTTTTATGACACCCAATATTTCTTCTCCGAAATATAACCTTCTTCTCCCCTAAAAAGAAATGAAACAGATAAAGATAATAACCCAATATGATAAAAAATCCAGCTAAATATTCGTCCAAAATTTTCTTCTACCAAAAGATCATATTTACAATTTTGTTTTTCGCAGAACAACTAATAAACTCTTCGTTACTCCAAAAATACAACCCGACCGATTATCATCAGTGGCGGACCTCAGTGGTGGCTAGCGGGTTCAACTGAACCCACTTTACCAAAAAATAATACTGTGCATATATATAAATTAGAATTAAAACTGTGTAAATTTTGTATAAATATTTATCTGAACTCACTTGACAAATATTATTTTACTACTAAAGTTATATACTTCTAAGACTGAATCCGCTTGCACAAAATCCTGAGTTCCCACTTATTATCATATAAAAAAAAAAGAGAAATATAAAATTTTTGATGGAGCAAATTTTAGCAGTTAGGTGTGTGGCATCACAACATAGAGTTGGGTACCTAGAGTGGGAGCTAAAAATATGATTCGCGCCAGTAGCCACCATTATTTTCGACAATATTGAAATAAGTAAAGCCAAGATTAGATGAATTATGTCATTGTCATTTGAATGTGTGTATGAGAGAGAGAGGGGGGGCTAAAGTGTCTTATTCAGTAAGGATCCCACCCTTACATGGCATGAAAAATAAAGAATTTATATTAAATAAAGTGCCAACTCACATATTGTTATGGGTCCGCCTCTTTGAGCTTAACTTGACAACAAGAGTGTTGTCATGGGACAACATGAGTGTTGCTAAGCTAAGGTGCACGAGTTAGCACCAAGGAAAAATAAAAAATGAACAAGTGATGGCCAAGGCTTGAGGGAGGCAAGGCAGCTTGGCAGGGCTTGACATTGAGAAGCGTGCTGAGGGTGACACTATGGCACGGCAAAGGTATCAAGGCATGAGGTAGTGATGCCAAGGCATGGGAAAAATGAAGTGGGAAAAGGCAGGCTAAGTGCAACGAAGGCATGCGCGCAAGGCAAACTTGTCATGACATTGGGGCGTGACAAATGGCCATATGTGTGGGCAATGACATAGGCTAAATGGGGCTGCAATGTACCTGAGAGCAAGGCATTGCCGCCTGATTAATGTCAAGGCACACACATGGGAAGCAAGCTTAAACTTGACCAAGTCAACGGTTACAAGGCACATACTGTGCACATGGGTAGCAATTGGCTTTGTTCAAATCTGGCAGGCAGTTATTAGAACATTTTTGGAGCCTTATTTCCATTATCCTAGCGTGATCTACATGATCCTAGTAGTTGGGGGATGTCAACTACACTAGGCTAAAATAGTGGGCTGCGTGGGACAAATGTCTAAGCCTAAGAGAGACAAGCGTAAAGGTAAAGGGTTGTCACATGTTCTACAAATGTGCAACACCCTTATGCTTAACAAGTGTGCGTGAGAGTGCATGTTTGAGTTAAGAAAGAGTTCCTTAGTTTGTTTTCAAGGGTGAAAATACCTAAGCTTAAGAGTAGTCTTGTGAGAAAATTTGAGGGTCAAGAGTGATCTTCTTGAACACAACATTGTACTTTGAGTTTAAGTTCTTTGTACGCTCTAGTTAAATACAAAGTTGGGAAAAGAGTTTCCTGTAGATTGTGTCTTGTTAATTTTCTGTTGCCTTACTTAAATTCGTGCATAAAATTGTTCCTAAGACTTACTACATTGAATGTTGCCTAAAAATATTCTAAGTTCAAAGTTGCCGTAATTTTGAGTGTTGTGAGAAGACTGAAGTTGGGCATGAGGTCTGGCTGTCGTACAGGCTAGTTTTGGCGGGAAAAAAGCAGGCACGTGACAATTGGTATCAGAGCCGAGCAGGTTCTGATGGAGACACGATGGGCATTGGCAGATTTTGTGGTCTTATTTGAGAACATGGCCGATGATAACAATGAACTGCGGGAAAGGCTAATGAAACTGGAGGCATTGATTGGAAATGTCCCTGAAGGTGACGAATTTCAGACTCTCGTGACAAGGCTTGCTTACTTTGAGGACGGATCGGCAAGCCAAAGTCAAGAGAATCCGGATCTGAAAAGCGAGACAGTGGTGCTGTGACGTGCTGTGGGTGAGAATTATCCTCAACGTGGTGCTAATCATATCAAGGTAAAAATTCCTTAACCTAAGGAATTTGGTGGTGCAAGGAGTGCATGTGAATTGGAAAATTTTCTTAGGGATATAGAGCAACACCTTCATGCTATTCATGTGCAAGGTGAGAAAGAGAAAATAACCTTGACTAGCATGTATTTGAGCGAAGATGCTAAGTTATGGTGGCGCACTCATGTGGCTGAAGATGAATGTTTTGGCAGACCAAAGATTGGGTCGTGGGAGCGCCTTAAAAAGGAGTTGAAGGATCAATTTCTTCTTAGAAATACATCTTGGATTGCTAGGGACAAACTAAAAAAGTTGGGACAAACAAGATCAGTGAGAGCATATGTCAAAGAGTTCGCTTTTTTGATGTTGAGTACAAGTAATATGTCGGAAGAAGACATATTGCACAACCTCATGCGCGGGCTGCGGCAGTGGGGACAATTGGAGTTGCGTAAGCAGAATATTCATGACCTCGCAAGTGTTGTGGCAGCAGCCGATACATTGAGCGATTTTCACTTAGGTGAAGAGACTTCTATCTCAAAGTCCAATGACGGAAAGAAGGACAAGGCAAAGTAGTGGAAGAAATGTGAGAATAACAATGCTAATGAAGACAAAGCAAGAGGCTGGAACTTCAAAGAGCAAGGAGAAGGGAAACAAATTTAGTGGCTGTTTCATTTGTCATGAGCCACATCGAACAAGGGACTGTCCAAAGAAGGCAGTGTTGAATGCAATTGCTACTGTATCGCATTGGAGGCAATGACCAACAACAAACAAGTGGTTGGGGTGAATGCAATTGTGACTGATGAGAGAGGAGGCCAAGGGCGTTGCTTGTCAACCTCTTAGGACTTATAAATTGAGTTAACCTTAACAAGGACGTGGCGTTTCAAATGGTGCGCGTGGTTGTTAGGGATCCGCCTCTTTAAGCTTGACTTGACAACAAGAGAAGTTGTCACGGGGCAGCATGAGTATTGCCAAGCTAAGGTGCATGAGCTAGCACCAAGGAAAAAGGGCAAACGGGCAAGTGATGGCCAAGGCTTTGAGGGAGGCAAGGCATCTTGGCAAGGGCTTGAAAATGAGACGCGGGCTGAGGGTGACACTATGGCATGGAAAATTCATCAAGGCATGGGGCACTGATGCCAAGTCAAGGCAAAGACAAAGTGTGAAAAAGCAGGCTAAGTGAAACGAAGGCATGCGCGCAAGGCAGACTTGTCATGACATTGGGGCGTGGCAAAGGGCCATGTGTGTGGGTAATGACATGGGCTAAATACGGCTGCGATGCACCTGAGATCAAGGCATTAACGCCTGATTCAAGCCAATGCACGTACATGGGCAAAAAGCTTCAACTTGACCAACTCAATGGCGGTTATAAGGCTCATGTTGTGCACAAGGGCAACAGTTGGTTTTGTTCAAATATGGCAGGCAGTTACCACAACTTTTTTGGAGCCTTATTTCCATTATCGTAGCATGATCTACATGATCCTAGTAGTTGGTAGATGTCAACTAACACTAGGTTAAAATAGTAGGTTGTGTAGGACAAGTGTCTAACCCTAAGCGCGACAAGTGTAAAGAAAATATTTGTCACATGTTCTATAAATGTGCAACACCCTTATGCTTGAAAACATATGTGTGCGAGTGCATGTTGAGTTAGGAAAGAGTTCCTAAGTCTGTTTTCAAGAGTGAAAACACCTAAAGTTAAGAGTAGTACTGTGAGAAAATTTGAGGGTCAAGCGTGATCGTCTTGTACATAACATTGTACTTTGAGTTTGAGTTTCTTTGTATGCTCGAGTTAAATACAACGTTGGAAAAAGAGTTTCTTGTTATTGTGCCATATGTTCTTGTCAATTTTATGTTGTCTTACTTAAATTTTTTGCCTAAAATTGTTCCTGAGACTTACTACGTTGAAAATTGTCTAAAAATATTTAAAGTCCAAAGTTAATGTAATTTTAGCTAAGTGTTGTGAGAAGGCTGAAGTTGGGTGTGAAGCCTGGCTGTCACGCAGGCTGATTTTGATGGAGAAAAATCAGGTTCGTGACACATATCCAGTAGCTATTTTTTTTAAAGTAAGAGGCATGCTAACATAAATGACTTTACAGTCCTGAAATAAAGATAAATGACTTTACACCACAAGTACACTAACTTGAATGACTACTAATAACTTCAAATCTTGAATTTATTTTTAGGCCCATTACCGTTGACACGTATCAAATTTCTTGGCGTTGATGTGATTTACATTGAAGCTTTGGGGTATGATAAGTGGGAATTTTGATTACTTATTAGCGCCTTTTAGCTTTCGTTTTAGTCCAAAAGTGTTTAATTATATTCCCGAAAATCGATGATATATGCTTACTTGAAGGAGTATTGAAAAATAGGTCATTACGATGAATTCCAACTCAAGAAGGAGTGATTATAAGGACAAAAATCAAGCACACAAGCTCAAGTGCAGACTGCAGATTTCTGTCTCCGGCCGCAGAATGTGAAGAAGAATCGGCAGAGCTCCAGTGCAAAGTGCGGACCACACAATAATTGTGCGACCGCAGAAGCCAAAGTACAGAGAGATCAACTTCAAGCTCAAAAAGAAATATGGACCGCATTATAATTGTGTGGCCGCAGAAATCAACTATGCGACCACACTCGGGAAATGTACGGTCCGCAAAAGAGCCTAGCGCGGCTACACCTAGAATTGTGCGGACCGCAGAACTCAAGATATGTGGCCGCAATCCAGAATTGTGCGGCTGCAGAATCAACTCCTGTCACGAGCTGAAGAGAAGTGCGGACCGCACACAAAATTGTGCGGCCGCAAAACCTCCGAAAAAGTATTTTTATCCGAAAATTTCAGCTTTATATAAGTATACTTCTTTCACGAAATTAGGTCAAGTTTTGAATACTGAAAAGTCTTTAGCCGTTTTTCTTTACCCTTTTAGGAAACTTTAGCTTATATTGGTGATTTAATATTGGATTTTCATCTATTAATCTTGCAATATGAGTTTTATCATCTTTTCTTCTTTATTTTCTTCAATACCCAATATGAGTAGCTAGAGTTTTAGCTAGGGTTGTGACCCAACCCTAGTGTATGAACCTAATGAGTGTTTGATTTAGGGCATGTTTATGGTTGGGTGTTTATTATTTGGCATTGTCCTTGCTATTAATTGTATAATTAATGGTTGCAAACATTAGTTCATGCCTATTTGACTTGGTCTCTTCTTGAGAAAGAGAGACTTAGTCTAGAAAAACTTGGCTAACAAGAATTTGGGATGAAAACAAGAGATTGATAGTCCCAATTAAAGGGTTGAACCTAGAGATAGTAAAATGCGACTTGAGCATTTTATCATTTATTTTGCTTAATACCCATTTGGATTTGAGAAAGTCAAATTGAGAAAAACCACTCTCTTACCGAGAGGTATTGAGTGGGTAATGGTGTGTTGGTAGCTATAATACACCCACGCTTTAAAGTTTACAACCCGTTAGGCAAACACCAAGGTGGAAGTCACAATGCTAGGCCTTTTACATTATTTGAAAACAACAACAAAATTTGTGAAAGTGCAATCAAGATATTTCACGTGCTTGATCCAAAAATATACCACTAATCCTATCTCAGCTTCTTGTGGATTCGATCCCGACTCCTTGTTGGATATTATTATTGCAATCGACCATTTTACAACCTCGAATAAAGGTGTGACTTGGGCGAGATTAGAGTACCCAAAAGGGGGACAAGTAGCTCTACAACTGCATCTATTTTACCCTTTAAGGTGAGGTTGACAAAAGTAAACATAGCCAAGAAAAATCGTTTCTTTTTCAGAAAGTGGCACATTTCTTGCGCTCTAGAAATTTCTTTTCTTTCATTCAGAAAATTTATCTCACTTTTGCAATGGTGGAAAAAATTTGCCACTTGAATGATGTATCACAATGAACTTTTCTTGATTGGCCATGCAGATCTACATGTGGATTCTTACCTAAAAACCTATCAGAGAATTCGTCTTTGGATTTTTCACTGTAAAACTACGTACAGTCAAAATCAGACTCATCTATTGCATGACAGATTCGAGCTGAAGCGTGATGGGTTAAAGATCGATCCCAGATTATATCAAACCAAGGTATGGAATTACAGCATGCGTCTTCAAGATCATCGAGCCTGTAGCTCCTGAACCGACCCCGACTCCGACCAAGATCAAGGAAATATTATCAGATCGAATAACGGAAGGCCAAAATATTCGTAACCGATCGGATATCACGGCGGGAATCTCGGTACGTATCAACGAGTGACCGAATAATTAGCAAATCTTGCGATTTCTTATTTTTTGTGAAATTGTATCTAAAGTAGGACTCCCCTACTATATAAGGGGGGTCAGATTATTTGTAATACACGTTGTAACACGGATCTAAGAAGCAATGTGTTGATCATTTCTAGGGGGGCTTTTGCATCCGCACCCACTTTTGGTGCCATGTTTTAACTTATACCCGCTTTGTAAAAAAAAATTGCATCTGTACCTGCTTTTGCGAATAACTTCAGCATGTGGGGCTTGATGCGTGGCTAGAATTCATGGTTTAACAAGTTATGTGCCTTACATTTTATGTGCGTTAATGATAAAAATACACTTTTTATGTGCATAATGGAGTTTATTTCATGTGTAGGTGCATTGGAAATGGAAACCGAGATAAATGGATGCATGAACGTCGCAAATACGATCAAGAGTCGAAAAGGAGTGACCCGGGCTATAGCCGGGCGTTTTGGCCTTAAAGCCAGGCCAACCCGTGCGTTAGTGGGGCGTTAGAGCCCTAAAGCTAGGTCTGCCCTGGCTTTAAAGGGGCGTTTGAGCCCAAACACTACTTGTATTCCAACCGGGAAACACTACTTGTGAAAAACTTGTGGATTACTACTCAGTGAAGCAAACATTGATTTTTATAGCTTTTATTCATTAT
>ML385901.1:84724-144393 GCA_005239525.1 Nicotiana knightiana | reverse complement strand
GTGTAGTCACTCTTATATCCAAATGTATCCTACCCGTCCCGCAGCCTACATTACAACAAAATACTTGATGCTAGACTGAAAGAGCTCGATTAGTGGAGTATTACACTACGGGCAAGCCTATGGTGCATCTTTTGTGGCATATGAATATTATTTCTGAGAGCGAGTGAATCCTTTCTATCTTGAGTTCCTAAGTGTTCTTAAATTTTATTGTGTGAGGAACTAGCTCTTTGATTTGGTGAGGGCACATGATTCATGAAGGAAAGGTAATGTTGTTGACCTCTATGTTAGAGTAGTGAGTGGATTGTGAATAAAGCATGGTATATGTGAGTCGATTATTGAGGCGAGGATGTCACACCTTTGTGCTTGAACTGTTTTAAATATTCTTGGTATAACGTGTTAAGAGATTTGCTTAATAAGTTGTGTACATGAGTGTAGTTTGATTGCTCGAGGACGAGCAAATGTTTAAGTGTGGGGTCTTGATGCGAGACTAAATTGCATAGTTTAACATGTGATATACCTTACATTTTATGCGCATTAATGATAAAAATACACTTTTTATGTGCTTAATGGAGTTTATTTCATGTGTAGGTGAATTGGAGATGGAAACCGAGCTAAATGGATGCAAATACGTCGAAAATACGCTTGAGAGGTGAAGAGGGAACACCCTGGCCTTATCCCGGCGTTTGCCTCCTAAAGCCAGGCTGGCCCTGGCGTTAGGGGGGCGTTTGCCTCCTAAATCCAGGCCTGGTCTGGCCTTATCCAGGCCTTAGAGCCAAAACGCCCGGTCTCCTCGTTCTGGTCAATTTCGAGTTTTGACAAGTTTAAGTGTTTCCCGGTTGAAATAGAAGTCTCCTACAGGTTTAGGGTTTGTCCTAAACTTATAAATAGACCCCAAAAATACAACTTAAAAGAGATTCGAAGAGGAGAGAAGGGATTCGAACAGCAAGACATCAAATTGTACAGATTTTCTTCATTACTTTGTAGTTTACTTATGCAAGTTATTTTAGATTTGATTCTTATGAACTTGTTTAGCTAACTTCTTTAATCTAGGGTTTTGGTAGAACCCGCTGGAGGATGAACTTATTTTGTTATTAATATTGTTCCGATTGGTTGATTAATCTCTAATTGTTCAACTACGTTCTTGTTGTAGTTAATTGAATGGCCATTAATTAGCTGTGCCTATTTATTATGTATCTACTTGAGAGAGAGTGCATATTTAGATAGTTGTTTGAACAACATCACTCCCGGAGTAGACGAAAGTCATAAACGAGGGTTTAGAGGATGGATTATACATAACGATACCTCGGGGGAAATCTAAAGTGAACTGTAATGCAATCTAGCTAGCGTAACTTGAGAGAGTGCGTCTAGTAATTTATCATAATTACTTGACAGAGATTTATGGTAGATAGAGTGTTTATGATTGATAGAAACAACTAATCAAGCTATATGAAGTATCCTAGAAGTAAATTCACCGACGGGGGAAACCATAATCTTACATCTTTATTACAATTGTTTACACCTTAGCGTAGTTAATCTCTAGTTTTAATCTTTAGTGTTAGTAATTTAAATAAAATCAAGTGACAGTTGAGTATTCTAACAGCTTGCTTGATACGTAAATTCCCCGTGGGATCGACTCTGGGCATAATACCCCGGTTTATATTTGCAACGCCCGCTTAGTCTTTTATTAGACATAGTTGAGCGTGATCAGATAGTCAAAATCCCCACTTATCAATGGCTCTCCAAAAATTCAATGTGAACTATGTTTCGCGTTCAGAAATTATGGAAATGGGCACGCCGTGCAGGCGAATAATCTCATGAATATAAATCTGAGCTAACCTCTATAAAGAATAGGTGGACACCACCGGAATGAAGTTCGTAGACTTATTTAACTGGTCCAAAATAAGCCGGACTTGTTAATGAATATGAAACTTGTTAATCATGATTTAGATGAGTTTAAAGTCATAATGTGACTATATGTGATGTTTGGATAGAAAATATATTGTTTGGATAAAATCTGATTTAAGTTGCGGAAAAATCGACCAAGAATTTGTCTTGTAATGGAGCTTTTTGAGAAATAAATTTCGTGTGCTAGATGAGGTCTTTTTGGAACATATTATATACCAAATTTAAGGTCTTTGAATTTAGTTTCCAACGCACTTAATCGTTCATTCATACGACATCTGGATAAAAATATATAAGTGTCAGAATATGGGCCAATGCGAGGGTGCCAAGCTAGCACCTCTTTGACTTTTCAAAAGTTTATATATAGATTTTAGCTCGTCTCTAAATTCACTTTTACATAGAGCCCGACCATAGAACCCCATATAAACCTATCCTTAAGCTCTCCAAAGGGTTTCAAAGAATACTAACATCCCGGGTACGAAATCGAGAAGAGATAACATTAGAACGATCCCTACGACGTAAGTATCATTATAACGCCTCTCTTTTTTCTTTGTAATTCTAGTTTTGCCAGATAATTCATAGTTAAGAAACATATAATTTCTGTAGTTAAGTATTTAAATATCAAGGAAGGTTGATAAATTGGTTTCCTAATAGTTAGAACTCACGGGACGATGATTGGAAGCCGTGAGTTCGATCTTTTTCCACTTTTGGTGAATTGTTTTGTAGTGCATTTGGCCTCTTTTGCTGCTGATTTATTGACTTTTGAAGGATAAAAAGGCGTGGAGAAACACCACATTTGGTAGGGTAGTCGGTTGGTCGCTCGTCGTTGCAGTTTTAGGATAATTGATAACTTGTTGATTGGGTGTGTTATGGTATATTTGGGGTTTTTGCTGTATTGAAGGTCCCGAAGTGTAATTAGGTTGGTTTTGAGTTGTTGATTGTATTGTGTTTGTATCTCACCTATCGTAGGCTTCAGGGAGTAGTAACATCAGGGGAAATGCTGCCCGTTTTATTTTAGGATCGAGTTATGGTTTGAGGTGCGTAATATACTAGCGCCATCTAAATCGTACATGTATTTATTTTTCACAAGGTTGTCGTGCTAGTTATCATAAGCTAGTTGTGGAGTTTCATTGAAAACATGAGGTATGTTAAGGCTATCCTTCCTTTCATTTTGGCATGATCCATATGATACAACGAAACGAGCAAGCACATAACTTTCACAAATGATTCTATTCTTAGAAGTACTAGGGTTGCCTATGCTCTAGATTCCCCATATGTCCTACTATCATATCATCTTTTCATGGGTCTCATGACATTCCGAGGTATTTTATTGACGTAATTCATTATGCATTACATCCATTTATACATGCATATTGACCCATGATCAGATGGCGTTATATACGCGCATAGTATATGTATATGGGGTATGCGGAAAGGTTGTGGCGTCACATACGTACTCCCACCTGATCAGCTGGTATACGTTTATGATTTCGTCCGCAGAGGTTGAGATAATATGATGGGATCCTCTCAGAGGTTTGATGATGTTATCTACGCATATCCCTATGCATGACATGACATTTATACGCATATGCGTGATATTATAAATGTTTCAAGATTCAAAAAGATATTCAGACTTACAGGTTGAGTCCTTTCCTCCATGTTTCTTTCATATCTTTTATATACTGATTTTTATGCCTTACATACTCGGTACATTATTAGTACTGACGCCCCTATCACTTGGGGGCCTATATTTCATGCCTGCGGGTGCAGGTAGACAGGCTAACGGTCCCTCTTCTTAGGATCCTTGCTCAACGAGAGTTGGTGTGCTCCATTTGATCCGGAGCTGCTATTGAGTTTTTGTACGATACTTTTGTATACATATGGTTATGACGGGGCCCAGTCCCGTCCTTTCTACAGTGTACACTCTGCTAGAGGTCTGTAGATAGTCATGTGTAGATAGTGTGTATCCTTGTTGGCTCGCCCTACCATATTCCGTATATATATTTATATATATCTTTTGGGCATGTTTTTCTGGGTATGTTATTCAAATGATTCAGTAGTTTATTGTCAGATGTTATGCATGAACTACACTTATTTCATGTTCATATCTTAGATGTATGCTTATGAGTGTTTGATAGGTAGAACTTGGGCACTCGTCACGCCCCATCGGTGGATTATTGCAAGCCATAGCAGAGTTTGTCGCTCAGTGCCCTAATTGTCAGCAGGTTAAGATTGGGCATCAGAAACTTGGTGGATTATTGCAGGCCGTAAATATTCCTAGTTGGAAATGAGAAGTAATTAATATGGATTTCATCGTTGGTTTACCTCGTACCTAGAGTACGTTTGATTCTATATAGGTTATTGTTGATAGACTTACAAATTTAGCCCATTTTCTGCCTGTCAGGACTACGTATTCAGCAAAGGAGTAAGCAAGGCTCTACCTTAAGGAGATAATAAGACTTCATAATGTCCCTATATCTATTGTCTCAGATAGAGGTGCTCAGTTTACAACTAATTTCTTGAGGTCCTTCCAAAAAGGATTGGGGACTCAAGTAAGTCTTAGTACAACATTTCATCCCAAGACAGAAGGTCAGGCCGGGCGTGCTATTCAGACGCTGGAGGATATGCTACGGACTTGTGTGATAGATTACAGGGGTAGCTGGGATGATCACCTTTCATTTCTTGAGTTCGCATATAATAATAGCTGTTATTCCTGTATTCAGATGGCTCCATACAAAGATCTTTACGGACTCAAGTATAGGTCACCTATCGGATAGTTCGAGGTTGGGGAAACTAAGTTAGTAGGACCAGAGTTGGTAAAATAGGCAGTTGAGAAGATTAAGCTTATACGGGAAAGGCTATTAGCAGCTCAGAGTCGTCATAAGTCTTATGCAGATAATCGACAATGAGACTTGGAGTTTCAAGTTGATAATTGGGTATTCCTAAAGGTATCACCAATGAAAGGCGTTATGAGATTCTATAAGAAAGGAGCTTAGCCTCGGTACATCGGACCTTATAAGATCATATGTAGAGTAGGCCAGGTAGCATATGAGTTAGACTTTCCTTCCAACTTGGAGTCAGTACATCCACTTTTTCATGTGTCTATGATACATAAGTGTATCAGAGATCCTTCTAAAGTCATTTCAATTGACGATGTCCAGGTCATAGATAAGCTATCATATGAGGAAGCTCCTATTGCTATACTAGATAGACAGGTTTGGAGATTGAGAACTAAAGATGTATCTTTGGCTAAAGTACATTCGAGGAACAATAATGTGAAGGAGATGGCTTGGGAAGCTGAAGAAGACATGATGTCTAGCTATCCTCACTTCCGCTTCAAGAGGAGGATTAGAGTGAGACACCACAGCCTTTAGGTACGTATATGGTACTTGATTCTTAAGTTAGTTATTATCATTGGTCGTGTAAGGCCATTAGTGTTATTGATGATTGTGGTCCTTTGTGGCTTTGTATTTTTGGGTTTTCTGTCTGATAGGTTGGTAGTGGTACCATTACAGAGGAGACTCTGCCAAAGTTTCTATAGATATCTGGGAGTTTAATATTCTAGGACGAATGTTTCTAGGGGCGGAAGAATGTTACACCATGTGCATCCAAGGTGACGTAGAATGATTATGAAACTTGTTAATAATGATTTAAATTATTTTACAGTCATAATATGACTATATATGATGTTTGGATAGAAAATATAAAGTTTGGAAAAATCAGATTTAAGTTGCGGAAAAATCGACCAAGGACTTGCCTTATAACAGAGCTTTTTGAGAAATAAATTTCGTTTTCTATATGAGGTATTTTTGGTACATATTATATACCAAATTTAAGTTCTTGGAATTTAGTTTCCAACACACTTGACCATTCATTCATACGATATACGGATAAAAAAAATATAAGCGTCGGAAGATGGGCCAATGCGAGAGTGCCAAGTTAGCACCTCTTTGGCTTTTCAAGAGTTTATATATAGGTTTTAGCTCCTCTCTATCTTCACTTTTACATAGAGCCGACCAGAGAACACCATAAAAATCTATCCTTAAGCTCTCCAAAGGGTTTCAAAGAATACTAACATCCCGGGTATGAAATCGAGAAGCGATAACATCAGAATGATCCCTACGACGTAGGTATCATTATACCGCCTCTCTTTTTTCTTTATAGTTCAAGTTTTTCAAGGTAATTAATAGTTAAGAAATGTATAATTTCTGTAATCAAGTGTTTAAATATAAAGGAAGGTTGATAAACTGATTTCCTAATAGTTAGAACTCCCGGGACGGTGATTGGAAGCCGTGATCGATCTTTTTCCACTTTAGGTAGGCTGTTTTGTAGTCCATTTGTGCTGGCCTATTTTGCTGCTGATTTACGCAGTTCAGAAGGATAAAATGGCATAGATAAATGCCACATGTGGTAGGGTAGTAGGTTGGTCGCTCATCGTTGCAGTTTCATGATAATTGATAACTTGTTGATTGGGTGTGTTATGGTATATTTGGGGTTTTTGTTGTATTAAAGGTCCCGAAGTGTAATTAGGTTGGTTTTGAGTTGCTGATTATATTATGTTTGTATCTCACCTATAGTAGGCTTGAGAGAGCAGTAAAATCAGGGTAAATGCTGTCCGTTTTATTCTAGAATCGAGTTATCGTTTGAGGTGCGTAATATAGTAAAACCATCTAAGTCGTAGATGTATTTATTTGTTATAGGGTTGGCGCACTAGTTATCATAAGCTTGTTGTGGAGTTGCATTGATGACTTGAGGTATGTTAAGGCTATCCCTCCTTTCCTTTTGGAATGATACATATGATACAACGAAACGAGCAAGCACGTAACTTTCACAAGTGATTCTATTCTTAGAAGTACCAGGTTTCCTATGTTTTGAATTCCCCATATGTCTTAATATCATATCGTCTTTTGATGGGTCTCATTACATTTTGAGAGATCTTATTGACTTACTTCATTATTAATTGCATCTATTTATACATGCATATTGACCTATAACCAGATGGTGTTATATATGCATATAGTATATGTATATGGGGTATGGGGAAAATTTATGGCATTATATACGCACCACAACATGATTATATGGTATACGTTTATGATTTCTCCCACAAAGGTTGAGATGATATGATGGGATACCCTCAGAGGATTGATGATGTTATCTACGCATATACCTATTCATGACATGAAATTTATGCGCATATGCATGATATTATAAATGTCTCATGATTCACAGAGATATTCAGACTTACAGGTTGAGTCCTTTACACCATGTTTCTTTCATGTCTTTTATATACTGATTTTTATGCCTTACATACTCGATATATTATTCATACTGATGCCCCTATTTCCTGGGGGCCTGCGTTACATGCCCGTAGGTGCAGGTAGACAGGCTGACGGTCCCTTTTTTTAGGATCCTTGCTCAGCGAGAATTAGTGTGCTCCATTTGATCTGGAGCTGCTATTGAGTTTTGGTACGATAATTTTGTATACATATGGGTATGATGGGGCCCAGTCCCGTCCTTTATGCAGTGTATATTTTGTTAGAGTTATGGAGACAGTTATGTGTAATTAGATAGTATGTATCCTTGTCGGCTCGTCCTACTGTATTCCATATATATATGTATATATGTCTTTTGGGCATGTTTTTCCGGGTATGTTATTCACATGATTCAGTAATTTCCTGGCTTTATGCATGACCAACACTTATTTCATGTTTATATCTTAGACGTATGCTTAGGGGTGTTCGAAAGGTAGAACTTGGGCACTCGTCATGCCCCATCGGTTTAGGTCATGACACTAATCAATCCATCAGCCACCATGTTGGCCTTCCCCGGATGATACAATATGGTAATATCATAGTCTTTTACCAACTCTAACCGTTTCTGCTTCCACAAATTAAGATCTTTCTGCTTGAACATATGCTGGAGACTGCGATCGTTGGCATAAACCTCACAATGAATTCCGTACAGATAGTGCCTCCAAATCTTCAGTGCGTGAACAATGGCTGCCAATGTTAAGTCATGAACAAGGTAATTCTTCTCATGAAACTTCAACTGCCAAGACGCATAAGCAATCACCTTACCATCATGCATCAATACTGCATCAAGCCTAATACATGATGCATCATAATACACGGTGTAAGATCCTGAACCCGTATGAAACACCAATACTAGGGTTGTAATCAAATAAATCTTGGGCTTCTAAATCTCAACTGAAAAAGGGCAACCTTTTGGGTCAATCTAGTCAAATGGGCTGCGGTAGATGAAAATCCATCCACGAATCGGCGATAGTAAACTGCCAAACACAGGAAGCTCTAAATCTCTATAGCTGAAGTAGGTCTGGGCAAGTTCTGAACTGCCTCAATATTCTTAGGATCCACTTTAATTTCTTCGGAAGATACAACATGTCCAAAAAAGTAACTGAGTCCAACCAGAACTCACACTTTGAAAACTTGACATATAATTATCTCTCAGAGTCTAAAGTACGATACGAAGATGTTTCTCATGCTTCTCTTGGATGCAGGAATAAACCAAGATGTCATCAATGAAAACAATCATAAACGAATCCAAATAGGTCTTAAACAACTAGTTCATCAAATTCATAAATGCCGCTGAGGCAGTTTTCAAGGAAAATGACATCACTAGGAACTCATAGTGACCATATCGAGTCCAAAAAGCTTTCAATGGGACATTCGATGCCCTGTTATTCAATTGATGGTAGCCAGATCTCAAATCAATTTTCAAAAACACTTTGGCACCCTGAAGATGGTCAAATAAGTCATCAATCCTCGATAAAGGATACTTATTCTTAATAGTGACTTTATTCAACTGCCGATAGTCAATACACATCCTCATCATTCCATTCTTCTTCTTCAGAAACAACACTGGTGCACCCCATGTCAAGACACTAGGTTTAATAAATCCCTTGTCAAGAAAATCCTGAAATTGCTCCTTCAAATCAACTGGGGCTATACGATATGGCGGAATATAAATAGGGCTGAGTGCCCAGACCTAAGTCAATACCGAAGTCGCTATGTCTGTCGGGTGACATCCCCAACAAATCAGTAGGAAACACCTCTAGAAACTCGTTCACAGCTGGTACCGAATTCATGGAAGGAACCTTCGTGCTAGGATCACATGCATAGGCTAAATATGCTAGAAAACCCTTATCGACCATATGTTTGGCGTTCACATAAGAGATAACCTTGCTAGTAGAATGGCCAGGGGTCTCCACTCTAATCGAGGTGACCACATCATTGCTAATGTCACTATCTTGGTGTGGCAATCCAAATAGTGTTATAATCTGACAACAAATCCATACCCAAGATGATATCAAAGTCCACCATATCAAGAAGTAGAAGATCTACACTAGTCTCATAGATCCCCATAGAAACCACACACGAGAGATAAACGCGATCTATAACTACCAAAGGCATGGACACATAGACAAGAACAACAAATAATCTCGAGGCATAACTGGATATGAAGCAAAATAAGATGAGACATATGAATAAGTAGATCCCGGATCAACTAGAACCGATGCATCTCTATAGCAAACCAGAACAATACTTGTGACGACAGTGTCAGATGACTCTACCTCGGGCCTGTCTGGGATTTGTATAAAAATAGGGCTGAGACCCCTATTATGATCTCCGCCCCTCGGGCAACCTCTAACTGGCTGGCCTCCACCTCTAATGGCCTGGCCACCACCTTTAGCTGCCTGAACTCCACCTCTAGCAGCCTGAACCCTGCCTCTAGCTGGCTTGTGTTGGAAGTGGAGCAACCGATGTCAGAACTATGGCACGAGAAACCTATCGTGGCGTGCCGACTTGTGACCTAGGGAAAAATCTAGAAATGTGCCTCGGATCTCCACATGAAACCTTGGCTGTTGAAGCTGAAGCTGATCCTGACAAATCGAATACTCACCGTGATAGCTCTGAATTGGCAATTGCACTGATGAGAGCTGAAGGTGCACTGTAGGCTTGCTGCTCCGGATGATACCCATATGAACTATGACTTTCTGAAGCACTGTGGGATGACTGGAGAGCTAACTGAATTGTCCTGTGAGAATGTCCTCTACCAAAAGAACTTCTACTTCCAGATGAGGCACCACTGAAGCCATTGAAATGATGAGGCCTCTTGTAAGAGACAATCTCTACCCTGACTACAAATTATCTCGATCCGTCTAGCAATCTTTACGACTCTTTGGAAGGAAATATTATTCCTAGTCTCCTTAGCCATATGTAGCCTGATGCTGAAAGTAAGTCCATCAATGAATCTCCTCACCCTTTTCCCCTCAATAGGGAGTAGATAACTGCAGGGCGAGCTAGGTCACAAATCGGGTCTCATACTATGTAACAATCATGCTACCATGCTGAAGGCGCTCTAACTGCCTGCGGTACTCCTTTCACAGAGTGAATGGAATAAGCTTCTCTAGAAATCACTGCAAAAATTCATCCCAAGTGAGGGGTGGCGAACCTGCTGGTCTACCCTGCTCAAAATCCTGCCACAACTTCGTGGCAGAACAGGTCATCCGGAACACTGCAAAGTCGACCCTATTGGTCTCAACAATACCCATGTTGCGCAACACCTTATGGCAATGGTCCAAATAATCCTATGGGTCCTCAAAAGGTGCATCACTCAAATTAATTGGGAGGAGCTTTGTGAACTTATCCAACCTCATCAGTCCCTAAGAAGACATCGCGGTCCTATCCCTAGTCTGTTTAGCAATAATTGGCTGAACAATCTCAACTGGCGGGACTGCTAGAGTCTAATATATTGGAGCCATTTGCTCCGGAGTGTGAGTAGGGAGAGTATGCGCTCCTCCCACAACCTAAGAGACAGTTGGTGCCACCGAAAATTATCCGGTCTGGGCCATACGCCACATAAGTCCAACTAAGCAGACTAAACGCCCTGAAGTATGAAGGTGGCTATGAATCCCTTCAGGATCTGAGCTGGTCTGGCTGGTCTGGTCTGTATTGAGATCTCCTCCTCATTATCAATATAGGGCTCCACAGTGGGTGTTGTGGCACGTGCTCTAGATGAGCTCTACATGTGCCTCGACCTCTACCTCAACCCCCGGCCCCTACCTCTGCTAGTGGCTGCAACAAGGGGCTCCGGCTCCTACCCGAATATTGTACGAGTTCTCACTATCTGCGAGAGAACAAGAATAGAATATCTTAGAAATCCGACCTCAATTTGAGGCCTAAATCTTAATTTCTCAAAATCTCCAGTTCCTACCTAAATCCCTAATTTCTACAATGAAAATATCTTAGATTAAGGATTAAAATCAATTAATGTTTATGAAATTGTAATAAATAATAGTTAAAATCTACTAACCAATGAAGTTGGGATGGAAAATATGTTCAAAATCACCTCTAGGCCGAGCTCAAATATAGAAATGGTGAAGAATTGTGAATCCATTTTTTGAATGTTGTAATACCTGGGCATCAGGTGCCCTTCACGATCGTGAAGCACCTGACACATTCGCGAAGAACACTGGCCAACTAGACATCACGATCACGATCACAATAAACCCTTCTCGTTCGCAAAGTTTTAGCTTCCATCTCGCCTTCCCGTTCGACAGACGAAGCCCGCATTCGCATAGAGGTACTGCCCAGCCCCCCAAGTTCTCACAAAGATTCATGTTCGCGAAAGGTAAGGCCCCCTTCGCTTCGCATTCCTGACCATCTCATCGAATTCGCGAAGAGTACTTCCGCCCTAGTCCCAATTTCCTCTTCGCATCGCGATCGCGAAGCACAAAGTACTAAAGACCAATAACAGCTGAAAACCAGCAAATTTGTAAGTCCAAAATGGTCCGTAGCCTATCCGAAACTCACATGAGCCCTTCAGGAAACATGGACATAAGTGTATTAACATCGTACAAATTCGCTCGTGCGATCAGAACACCAAAATAACACCTAGAACAATGAATCAGACATCAAAATGCATGAAATTTCAATGAAAACTCATGAACTTCTGAAATCACAACCGAGCGTCTGAATCCTATGAATCCAACTCCGATTTGCATCAATTTTTGCAGAAAAGTTTCAAATAGAAAAATAGACCTATGCTAAGTCCCAAAATCAAAATATGAACCCGGTAGCTATAAAGTCAACCTACGGTCAAACCTAGAAAATTTCTAAACCTTCAAGTGACCAACTTTTGACAAAACAAGTTAAATTAACTTAGGGACCTCAGAATTCAATTCCAGGTATAATCCCAAGTCCAAAATCACAATACGCCATCGGGATCATCAGAATATCGATCCAGGAATGTTTACACAAAATATTGACCGTAATCAACTCAGTTGTCTTTAAAGCCAAAAACCATAATTTTTTCAAACTTTTAAGTAAATATTTTCTGAAAAAAGACTTGGACTATGAACGCAAATCTAGGAATATCAAATAGAGCTAATATGATCTCGAAACACGTAAATAAGAGGTAGTACTCAAAATAACCTATCGGATCGTCACAATAGGATAGATTACAACCTAGATACTTTTGATTATGATAATACTTAATTTGGCTAGTCATGAAAACTTTTTATAAATATGTATTAGTGATAAATAAACTTTCCACGTGGACTAATACTATAATAACATGTGTCATGAGAGTTAGACCGACAAAGAGAAATGATATGTAGAGAAGATGTGAATAACACCTGCGAGATTATTTACGCAGATACCGTACCTATTATGTTCAAGGCTGAATATAAGAAGATAGTTTCAAGGTTGTTAATTAAAATAATTAATAGCCACGGATATGTAAAGAAACAGTCAAAGTCTTCATTCAGAAATGAAACGGCCACCGGGCCTAAACCCTGATTAACTGAAAGTTAAAGGTATTGCAGAGCCTCTCTTTCATTGTCCTGATTACACACGGTTGTTAATATTTCCTTATTTGTTACGAATCACTAACGTATTGGGTAAATAATGCAATAAATAGCAGTGACTAGCAGAAAATAAACAAGGCAATCAGTTAGCCGAAGTAGTAGTATTTAAACCCCCTTTAGTATCTCATGGAGATCATGGAAAATCTGCTAAGGTGTACTGTCGATTATCTGTATTCTTACTACTATCTATTATTGGAAGAATTGTACTTTCCAATTGTGAATAAAGGGTCAATCATCAATAAGATTCTTTATTATCGCTATTTTTTTCATATCAATCATATTTGGAATAAGTGAAATAAATTGGTTGTTAGAAATCCGAATTATTCAATTTGTTTATTTTAATTACAAATTCTATCTTTTGGCTATACAAAATCCAACAGTATCAGTTCCTAATATAAGTTGCATCCTTGTGTTACCCGAGTGAACAAAACGCCCCTATACTATAAAAAAAAGTTGCAAGGTTCATACTTTCTTCAAGAAACTAATGGTAGAAACAAAAAAAAAAAAGGCTTCAGAAACTAATCTAATGGAATAGACAATACAGAGGCAGGGAGAGGAATTTCCATTACACTTTAACATAAAATCATCTAGAATAGCCGGAATCATAATCGAACACTGATACTCCACTGACAATTATTCCATTTTAACATCTTTGCATCCCCATTAACTCCACTCAAAGATCAGGTAAATAAGGAAACCAGGCTATCATTCTTCTCCTCAATAATCACTGTCCAAGCACCTATAAATTCACTGAAAGATCCAGTAACTCAACCACCTCTCCCACGCGTGAATTACTTAAATACCACAACCATATTATGTTCCTTTTCATCTCTATAATAACAGAGCAGCAAGTCTCGAAGATTGCACTACACAACTCAAAAAGATCCAGAGTTTGAGTTCGTCAGCAGGATTTGAGTTTCTCCGGAGAGCTTCGGTCAGTCCATCACCTGTCGAAGCTCGTTCGTGGTCCTATGCATTGTCAAGTTTCAAAACAGTCAGTGGCACTTTAGAGGTACATTTCTGTAATGATCCGACTGGTCATTTTGATCACTTTTGTTAGGTTCGGTAGTTTGAGATCACAAGTAGCTTCACACAATGTATTATGACATGCGTGCATCATCGGTTTGGGTTTTCGAGGAGTTCGGAATTGATTTTTACGAGTGATTCTCGTTTGAGAAGCTCGGAGTTGAAATAATTGACCAAGGTTTGACTTTTGAATATTTGATCTCGGATTGGAGTTTTAATGGTTTCAATAGGCTCGTATGGTTTTTTTGGACTTAGGCATGCATTTGGATTTGGATTTGGAGGTTCGTAGGGCAATTTGAACAATTTCGATAAAAATTAAAAAGTTGAAGTTTTGGAAGATTGAGAGGTTTGACCGAGAGTTGACTTTGGTGATATCGGGGTCGGAATACAATTTCATGAGTTGGAATAGCTCCATTATATTATTTGGGACTTGCATGCAAAATTTGACGTCATTCTGGGTTGATTTGATAGGTTTTGGCGCGAGTTTTCGAAGCTGGAAGATTTGAAAGTTCATGAATTTGATTATTATTGTGATTCATAGTTTCGCTATTGTTAGATGTGATTTGAGACCCAGAACGAGTCCGTGTTAGGTTATTGAACTTTTTGGTATGTTTAGATGGGGTCCGGAGGGCTTCAGGTGTTTTTCGAATGGGCTACGAGTCATTTCTTCAGGTTTTAGAGCTACTAACTATGTCATCTAGTTTCCTTCATCGCGTTCGCGTCCGTGTATCCGCATTCGCGTAGTGTACTTTGGACCTGTCATATTTTTCCTTCATCGTGTTTGCATTGTAAGGTTCGTTATCTTGAAATTGTGAATTCTTCTACACCGCATTCGTGTTTGACATTCCGCGTTCGAGTAAAGTTGGCCTTGCTGGGGAGCCCTACTTTTTTCTTCATGTTCGCGATCCTATAAGGTTGGTTCACTATTATCCGTGTTCGCGTCTGTGGTTTTCGCGTTTGCAAAGCACATTCTTGGCAGCCTTCTTTTTCTTCTTTGCGATCGTGAGTAATGTTCTGAAATCGTGATGCATTAATCACTGGGCAAAATATAAAAGTACTATATTCCGAGGGTTAGCCATTTTCAACATTTTTGGAGTTCTAGAGCTCGGTTTTGAGCGATTCTTCGTGGGTTTTTCAAGAAAATTAATTGGGCAAGTGTTCTTTACCTAAAAATTTTATATTCCATGATCCTATCTTTATCTTTATCATTAAATTAGTGTTTTGAGTTGAGGAAAAATGGGATTCTTAAGAAAATTTTCAAAATGTAAATGATGATTTGAAGGACGAAATGGTATGAAAAATTGATAATTTTAGTATGGTTTAACTCATATCGTAATGAGTGTTCAGATTTTATAAAAATTCTCGGGGTTCCGAGGAGTGGTCCCGGGGGTCGACTTTTGGGTTGATTTTTAGTTTTTGATAAATAATGAAGCTTTATTATCCGTAATAGTTTCTTATGAGTTTTATTTATGCTTTGAACTTATTTTGGCTAGATTTGAGCCGTCCGGAGGTTATTTCACCCGAGAAGTTCATTTTAGAGTAACTGTCTATCTTCACTGAGGTAAGTGTCTTGCCTAAATTTGTGTGAGGGAAACTATTCTGTAACGACCCAGCATGTCATTTTGCGTATTAGTATCCTGTTTCCCTGAATGAAACCTTCCTTAGCGGCTATTCATGCTTTATGACTCGCGGGAGCGGGTGGTTCAGGATTTGGGAAGGATTTGGATGGTTTAGGAACACTTGGTTCCTTAAGGTTGGCCTATTTGGCCAAGTTTGACCTCGGTCAATATTTCGAGCAAATGACCTCGAAATCGAGTTCTAATAGCTCCAATAGCTCTGTATGATGATCTCAGACTTGGGCATATATTCGGCTCGGGTTTCTGATGACCCGGGAGCGTTTTGGCGCCCGAAATGGAAATCAGGACTTCATTCTATATGAAATTTTTTTTGGGACGTGAAATTTGTGCTATCGAGGTCCGAACAGAATTTCGGGACGGGGAATAGTTCCGTATAGTAATTTATGACTTGTCTGTAAAATTTGAAGTCATTCTGAGTAGTATAGGCCCGTTCGGCGCGATGAGGTGAATTCTAGAATTTCTTAAGTTCTTAATTTGATTCAAGGGGGTTTTGGAGAGTGATTTTTAGTTTTAGCAATGTTATGAGTGATCCGTAGGCTCGAGAAACTCCATATAATGATTTGGGACTTGTTGGTATATTTTGACGGGGGCTCGGGTGGTCCCGGGTGCCTCCCAGATCCCGCGCGAGGCTAAAAACCAGCAAAAATCACTGTTGGTGCACAACAACTGGGTTAACCGCAGGTGCGGACTTGTGCCTGTTGGTGCGAGTCCGCTAGTGCGGTCAAGGCCTCCGTAGGTGCGAGCCCAGGATCCCAGCCCCTTCTCCGTAGGGGAGACCAATTTCTCGCGGGTGCGAGACCGCACCTGCGGTCCCAAGGTCGCAGGTGCGGAACCCCTGTAGGTAACCTCATCTAAATGCCCCAAAATTTCGGTACTTCTTCATTTTTCAACCATTTCACATCCATTAGAGAGTTCTAGGAGCTTCAAGAACCTGCTCTTGACCCAAATGCAGTGGAGGTAAGTAAATTCTTTTCATTTATCTAGTTTCATGCATGAATTAACAAGAAATCAACTACTAGTTCTTGGAAAAACCTAGGTTTTGGGTTGTAAATGGGATTTTTGGAAAATTACTGAATTACCTCTTTTGAGCCGTTGAATTCTTAAGTAAATCATATAATTTTGCTCCTTAGGCTTCGGGTAATCTATTCCCCCAAAAATTTTCAAAATCCGAATGCGTGAGCCCGGGGTCGAAATTTCATGAATCGTCAAGAATGTTAATTTTTTAGGATTTCTTGCTAACTCTTCTTCTTGAAGATTAAATTGATTCGATTGCATCATGTTTGGCCAGTTGTGGGCCGTCAGGAGTAGTTTCGGAGTTCGGGCGCATCTTTTGATCCGATCCTTGGTCTGAGGAGTGCTTTTATCGAGGTGAGTCTCCTTTCTAACCTCGTGAGAGGGAAATTGTCCCTCTAGGTAACCTTGAGTGCTATGTGATCTTGTTTGGGGGCTACGTACGCACCAAGTGACAAGAGTCCGTACATAGTGGCTATTACTGCTTCGTCCGGGTAGTTAGGACACATCATGTTCATTGTTTTTCCCTATTATAGCCTAAATATGACTTGTATTCTTGAGTGATTGGTATTGTTGTCTTTGAACGTGATGATACTTGGCTCGATTTGAGTGTGATAAGAGTGATCACATGATAGGATCGGGCCGTATGCCACGACCGAGTGATGATTGATTATATTATGGGATCGGGCCGTACGCCACGACAAAGTGATGATTGATTATATTATGGGATCGGGCCGTACGCCACGTCAGAGTGATGATTGATTATATTTCGGGATCAGGCCGTACGCCATGGCAGAGTGACGATTGATTATATTATGAGATCGGGCCATACGCCATGGCAGAGTGATGAGAGTGTATATATTATGGGAGCGGGTCGTACCCCACAGTGGGATTAAGGATTTCAAGATAGGATCGGGCCGTACGCCACGTCAAGGATTACATGATGGGATCGGGCCGTACGCCACGGCGGTTATCAATCTGGGTGGATTATTGGATTGTTACTTGATGTTTAATATTGATGCACTTGGTTATTTGTCTTTCATGCTTATTGTTTTCCTTACATCTTGCTTACTTTATCACTGTTGGACCTTAGTGAGTATCGAGTTGACTTCTCGTCACTACTTCTTCGAGATTAGGCGGGATACTCACTGGGTGCATATTTATGTATGTACTCATGCTGCACTTTCTTTTCCTTCTGTACTTGGCTGTACAGGTCCGGAGGT
Organism: Nicotiana knightiana; assembly: GCA_005239525.1. Taxonomy (NCBI): domain Eukaryota; kingdom Viridiplantae; phylum Streptophyta; class Magnoliopsida; order Solanales; family Solanaceae; genus Nicotiana; species Nicotiana knightiana. Next base: position 126,703 of record ML385901.1, on the reverse strand, counting down.
TGGTACGTTTGATCATCAGTCCGGTGCTAGATACTGACCGGGGTTGGTTATACTTCACGGTGAGCTGCTCTTCCTGGCGATTTCCTGGCAGCACCTTGGAGTTTCTTTTTGTTATTTTCCTGTCTATTTCATTCAGACTATGGGATTGTATATATTTATGTATTCTGGTGTATTCTGATAGTTGCCTGCGACACTCGTGACACTAATTCCTAGCACACACGTGCGTACATTTTGGGTTGTTGGGCTGTATTTCCATACATATGCTTATTGGTTGACTCACGTATCAGATGTGTTATTTTCATGTCACCGGCTAATATCCTGTAAATAAATGTTTAAAATATGAAAAAGTGGTTTAATTAATCATATGGGTAGGGTGACACCTAGTAGAATTCATTTTGGCTTGCCTAACCCCATAGTTGGTCGCCATCACGACCCGTGTGGGAAATTGGGTCGTGACACTATCCCTTAGGAATTTAGTAAATTGAGCTAACTTGTTATGTGAAAGAAGTGTACGCAAGGTGACGAGTGGATATACGGTCCATATGTGGTATCTGACTGGTTTGGATTGTTTAGTATCTTTCTATGCCTTTAAATGAGTTGTCATAACATGTGATATCTCGTTGTTAGTCTACTCTTACATGCTCTAATTGACACTCTTAGCATCTCTTGTAGTTCCTTCTCGTTATTTGAACCTTATATGTCTTAGTTGATGTTTTTCCCCTCTTATTATTATGTTACCTCTTAATTGTTGAGTTTCTTTTTTAAACTTGGCTTATCTACTACATGTCCTAATTGTTTCAATTGTATACTTAGTTATCACGTACCTTACCTGTCTTATCATTTTTGTAAACTTAGCTATATTCCCTCAGTTTTTACGTGGTTCCTTTGTTGTCGTGTACTGAAACCCTTGATTGTAGAATTTATTGTAAATAAAGTTATTGAATTGTTGTTGTCGATTTAAATTATTGTATGGGGATGGGGTTGCACGCTGTAATAGGTGAAATAAGGGAAGATATTTATCTTGTGATAGTTTTATTGTACGGTGGGATCGGGTTGCACACCGCAACAGATGAAATAAGGGTGAATTAATATGGTGGAATAAGGGTGAATATATTGATATTATACGGTGGGATCGGGTTGTGCGCCGCAATATATTTTTTTTATTGTTATGATATTGATATTGTACGGTAGAATCGGGTTGCACGCCACAATAGATGAAATAAGGGTTAATTGATATGATGGAATAAGGTTTCATTATGATGTTGATATTATATGGTGGGATTGGGTTGCGCGCTGCATCATATTTTTTTGTTTTGTATTCCCTGTTGTATTGTATTGGCTTCGGTTCTTTCATACGTGACTCTGAGAATTTGTATTTCTGATTTTTCATGCTTTTCGAGGATTGAGTTATTGCTACTGACTTATTGCCTTGCCGTCATTTCCTGCATTATTTTTCCTAATACTATTATTCTGATTAATTGATTTTCAAGAGGAATTTACTATATTGAGTCATTACCTCATATCCCACTGAGTTGATAGTAATATAGTGATTTTAAATAAAAGAATTAATAACATGCTACCTTGTGTGACTTTAAGTAAAAACTTGTTGTTTTATCGGTACTTACCATATCTAATAGTTGTCGTATTTTACTTTAATTAAGTTCTCAAATTAATCCTCTTACCCTTCTGATGTTTTTGCTTTACGTAAAAAGTAATTGTTATTATATTTTAAATTAATAAATTCTATAGTAAAGTCAGTAGCTTATTCGATGTTGTATTTTATTTAGAAATGTTATTTTCTTCACTCATATAATTTCTTAAATAAACTCATTTTTCTCACTAATTTCCTACTTAGTTTAGAAACTATAATTTTATTTTAATATTTATAAATACAATATCTTGAACATCTGAATTAGTATCGGATACAAATATTATATACCGAGAAGCACATGGATTTTTCCGTGCGTAGTGAGGTAAAAAAATATGGGAACAAGGTGCCATGTGTGTTAAAGGTTCGGATGTTTTTATTTGTGATATGAGATGACGAGAAGTGACATTTTTGAAATCGTGTATTAGAAATGATTTGATTGGTTGAACTAACATTATTTTCCCTACTTGAGCACATTCACACTACATCCGTATGTCGCGCCCCATTTTCTCACGAAAGAGGGTTTCGACGTCGTGACAACTCCTTTCAGAAATGGGAGATAGAGTGCTAAAACAAGAGTCGCCACCTAATGATTTTTAAGGTGTGTTAGGGTACCTATTGTGCATATAACTCTGTTTGACTAGTCAACGCCACCAAAGAACGGGTACGGGCTCAAATTACTTCAAAGTGAAGGTGTTAGACACTCTTCGAGGTCCACAACTGTGGGTCCTGGCCGAACTTAAAATTATGTGGATTTTAATTAGACTAAATGATCAAATAAGCAAAGAGAATATAAAGGTCAAATAATTTTATTACAATGTGATTAGTACAGATCTTAGTACGGATATAGGGAAGCAAGTATTCCAATTCTAATAGTAAACATATAGAGGAAAGTGGGGGTCCTAAGTTTTTTATCCTAAAGGATCACCCCGTGCAACATAAATAATATTTCGCAACTCCCTTGAGGTAGGGAGTTACTCATATTATTGAGCAAAGACATACTATCATCTCTTGCTACACAATTACTATGTTACAGTTGTTTACCTAAAAGCGTTCTAATTTAATTCTAAGTCGTGTGCCCTATGCGTGCACTACCCGTCCCATACCTATGGTCCAGGAGGTTTTGGACCTCTATTTAGGTAGTTCTAGACCTTACCTAGGCTGCTCAAAATGTTAAAACTAGGCGACATACAAAAAAACACACTGGACTTAGAATTAAGTTACTCATATTATTGAGCAAAGACATACTATCATCTCTTGCTACACAATTACTATGTTACAGTTGTTTACCTAAAAGCGTTCTAATTTAATTCTAAGTCGTGTGCCCTATGCGTGCACTACCCGTCCCATACCTATGGTCCAGGAGGTTTTGGCCCTCTATTTAGGTAGTTCTAGACCTTACCTAGGCTGCTCAAAATGTTAAAACTAGGCGACATACAAAAAAACACACTGGACTTCAAATATGGGCAGTTAAGGGCTCAAGTTAGCCTCCACACTTAAGCAACAAATGCATGCGAAACAAATCTTCAGGTTAGGTAGTTTCAGAATTGAGAACCTTAGGCCCTATAGACATGATTTCTAAGGGACTTCGAATTAAAACATACAGACAGTTTCAGATTCAAGGTGCTGCTCATAGGCAGGATTATGCAGTTATTACAAGCTAAGTATTGAGATCGCATGTTTCAAGTTATTAAACCTATAGGTGCTATGTCTAGGTGATCTACACACTAAAGGATAGTGAAATCTATTGGAGAAAAGCCCAGGATTACTCATGCTTTCTAATAGTAGCATGAATAAACAATAAACATGTTTGAGAAATTGAACATTAACAATTTAGGGCGAGTAATTATACCCTATAGGCAGGATCTCTAACGATTAGCACTTGGAGCCGATTTTATTGTCATACGTTAACCTTATAGGCATGCTTTCCAGGTGAACAGTGGCAAACAAAATAATAAGAATCCTATAGGCATGATTTATAGTGAATGTGCCGATGCGAATTGAAAGAAAATTCAGTCACATTTATTCCTATAGGTAGGTTGTCTAGTAGCACGTAGCAGTAACCATAATTGCAGCATTTGAATTCATGTTTGCTAGTAGACAATGTGTGTGTGTGTGCGCGCTTCCCTCAATGACATGATTTCTACAGTGCACATAGTGATTGAATAACATATATAGCAAGTAAATCACTGAGGTCTATAGGCATGTTGTCTACCCCCTTTGTATGCAAATATTAAGAATCTACCAATTCCCCATATTTTTTCACGCCCTAAAATCGAGGGATGAGACCGGCACCTAACCGGGTGAACCCGGTCAAGGGCACTAGATTGCCTTTCCTACCCAACGTGTTTCCCCCGTATATACAATGCACCATATTCCATATGAAATAACAACTTAAGATGTAAGTGTGGGTTTACAAACTTAAGTTCATTTCTCTTTTGGCATTTCAACAATTGATTCCCAAAACATACACAATACATACATAACTTTCCAATACGGACAAGGATTCCGAATACGTATAGTTACTACTCAAAATACATATATACACCCACATCATGTCTCCTGAGCCTCTATGAGTACTACGACTTTATACAATACTTGCCGGCAACAAGGCCCCGGCTATGCCTTACAATACATAACAGACTCAAAAGAGATGGCATGAATTACACACGACCCCAGGAGGAAGTGGGGCTCACAGTACTACTGAAGGTTGAAGAGGAGACACCACTAATGGCGAACTGAGATACCTTTTATAGACCCACCTACATCCATATAAAAGATGTAGCTCCCCCGGCAAAAGGAACATTAGTACTGTGGAATAGTATTAGTATGTATAAGCAAACTTTAACCAAAGTAAAATCAAGAGATGCACAGATAGAAAATAGTTAAAGGAACCAACACATAGTGCACAGTGCTACAGAAACAAATACAATTGAGAGCCTCACAGATTCTTATTTCAACACAATCGCATTTCAGTTTCATTACAGTTTGTTGCGGCGTGCAACCCGATCCCACCGTATAGTTTACACTCCACCCTTGTTACCTATCCACCCTTATTACTTCACGTTGCAGCGTGCAACCCGATCCCACCGTACAGTTTACACTCCACCCTTGTTACCTCTCCACCCTTATTACTTCTTGTTGCGGTGTGCAACCCGATCACACCATTCCATCACATTTCATGGCAAACAATAACAACCCACAATTCAATCACAGTGTTTCATATCATCAAGAGTACAATTTCATAACACCCAACCAATCATGTGTTCACAATAGTCTTTATCATCCATTAATTGAACCACAAAGATGCTTATACACAAGAATGTAAATTCATTACAACCAACAATCCATATGAAGTTAAGCCACAGTAAACCTTGCCAACAATGAGTCATAAACGATATTTCCATGGTCATTTAGTTCAATTAGATCAATTCACAATTCCCTTTCATCACTTGTTACATAGCCCTTATCACTTAGATACATTTACACATTTGAGTTTGCTATCATTCTTTCATACCAACATACTCAAGCATTTAACGAACCTTGCACATGATAGAGTAGTCACATAGAAATCACCTTTCACGATTTCAATTATCACGATAGTCGACTAAAAAAAATAAGAGAATGAAATTTCACACCTCAACAAAAGCGGACAGTCAATTCACATATACTCAGCAAGAAGCTCATACCGAATGTTTGGACACCAACAAGGAGACTCTAAGAAAATTAAAGTTAGCCATACATACCTCAAGTCGTCCCTTTATTAATTTCTATCACAATTTACAGGACTGTCTAGCACCGTCAATCTATTCCACAACGTAACATATTTCACTTAGAATTAGGAACCTTGTACCCAATTGAGCATTTTATCAAACACTAGGTGACCCCTTAGACCACTAACCCCCTTTTGAGAATGATTACCCAAACTTGTTTTTTCCTTTACTAGATTACGGTGTTTAACACACATGCATGCAAGATTTCACTTTTTATTTTCAAGAACCAACCTACGTGTGTTTTATTCTTACACAAAATCTGAGAAACTGGGGTAATAGGGTGAATATTTACCTCTTTGAGTGAAGGAGATGACAATAACTTGATAATTTCCGGGCTTGAGTGATTTTTGAAAAATCAAATTGAATGATGTTGAAACCTTCTCTCTCAAGAACTCTCTTATTCTCTCTTTATTTTTGGTTAGAAAATCATAAAAAATGAAGGAAAGGGGTGTTTTATAAAATAGGGGGGTTGGGTCTTAAATTTAGAAAATAGGAACCCCGACACAGAGATGCGGTCAGGAATGCGATCGCATTCCTGCTATGCGGTCCGCATTCCTGTCGCATAGTTAGCCTTCAAATGGGCCAAAATGGGAACCACACTGCCTAGGTATGCGACCAATATGCGGTTCACAAACTTGTTATGTGATCGCATAGTGCGTCGCATAACCTCCCTCGCAAAAACCATGGGGCAAGAATGTGACAACTATGCGGCCCACATTCGTGAAATGCGATCGCATTCTGGGCTGCATAGCTGTCTTCAAAATGGACAGGAAACTGTCCAGGTATGCGACCACTATGCGGTTTGCATACCTGTTATGCGATCGCATAGTGCGTCACATAACGCACAATTTCTGAAAAATTTAATCTTTCAAGTTCTGGGATACTTTTTACTCAAAATAGGATAGTTTTAAGAATTTCTACAGTTATAAAGCACAGGGACCTATTCGGGCATTATTTTAGACATAGAAATTTTACGGGTCTTTACATCCTACCCCACTTAAAATCATTTGTCCTCGAATGAGGATCAGGAAATCATTTGGTTTTGAAAACACAATATGCCAACCCCCAATTTTTTTTACCAACTCCGATATTTTCTAAACATTTTGCTAGAGTTTCCTCTGTAATTAGGCCTATCTACCTGTCATAGAGGCCCTGAAACACATGTTCTTAACCAATTCCACACATAACTAGTCATTTCACGGCCTTGTACATAATTTGGTCACCTCGACAAGTCCCATATAATTCAATTACTTCAACATGCCATATACACTTCAATTAATCCTTACCAATCTACACCTCAATTAATCATTTAACCATCACATGAGTTTCGCATGATTTCATTTACTCCAAGGGGTACACAATTATGGCAGAACTTGAGAAGTTACAATAGTAGAGCAATTATGGGTTAAAAAAATAGGGTGCTTTTGCACAAAACTGAACATAACATATAATTGCTTAGATATGACGGTTCACACGATCACTACTAGACTTATTCAAACAAATGTACTTTTCTTTCATTTCATTTTCCTCTTCGCACGTGGCTTCCTCAACTTGCTGACTTCGTCACAACACTTTAACTGAAGCAATTTATTTGTTCCTCAATCTACGGACTTGCCTATCAATAATAGCAATCGGAACCTCTTCATACGATAGTTCTTCATTAACCTCAATAGTCTAAACTGGCACGATGGCTGATGGATCTCCGACCACTTTCTTCAACATAGACACATGGAACACCGGGTGCACTAATGACATTTCAGGGGGCAATTCCAGCCGATAGGCCACCTGTCCTGTCCTTTGAGCGATCTGATACGGCCCGACATACCTAGGGCTCTATTTTCCTTTCTTCCCAAACCGCATTACTCCCTTCATGGAGACACCTTCAAGAATACGCGATCATCTATTTGGAACTCCAAATCTCTTTGACACACATCCGCATAGGATTTCTGACGACTCTGAGCATTTTTCATCCTCTCCTGAATGAATCTAACTTTTCCCATAGCATGGTGCTCAAGATCTGGTCCTAGAAATTCCGCGTCGCCAACCTCGAACTATCCAATCAGAGACCTACACCTCCTTCCGTATAATGCCTCAAATGGGGCCATCTGAATAATAGCATGGAAACTGTTAGTATAATCAAATTCTATAAACGGAAAGTGTTCATCCAAGCTACCCTTGAAATCTAATACACAAGCCCTCTACATATCTTCAAGCGTCTGAATAGTCCGCTCTGCCTGCCCATCAGTTTGTGGATGGAATGCCGCGCTGAGATTTACCTGAGTACCCAAACCTTGCTGAAATTTTTTCTAAGAGTTAGCTGTGAACTAGGCCCCTCGAACCGAGATAATAGAAACTGGAGCGCCATGGAGCCTGACTATTTCTTTGATATACAACTTAGCGTATTGTTCTGCAGTATCGGTGGACTTGATTGGCAAGAAATGCGCCGACATCGTGAGTTGATCCACTATCACCCAAATCGAGTCGAACCTACGTGGAGTGCGAGGTAACCCCACCACAAAGTCCATATTGATCATCTCCCATTTCCACATCGGTATTTCCATAAGCTGCGTCAATCCACCGGGCCTCTGATGCTCGGCCTTCACTTGCTGACAAGTCGGACACCTAGCCACAAAGTCCGCCACAACCCTCTTCATACCATTCCACCAATAAATCTCTTTGAGTTCATGATACATCTTCGTAGACATGGGCGTACTAAATACCTGGAGTTGTGAGCCTCTGCCATCACCCTTTCCTGGAGATCATCCACATCTGGAACACATAACGTCTCTTGACACCGCAGAATACCGTCATCATTGCCGAGTTAGAATGTTGAAGTCTTGTAATTAAAAATTTCTTCCCTCAATTGTGCCAAAGCCGGATCCCTGAATTTATTTCCCTTGACTTCTGCTACAAGCGAAGATTCTGCTCCATTACGCACCACGACATTCCCCTCATCTGAGGCCGAAACACAAACCCCCAGACTAGCCAACTGATAAACTTCCCGAGCCAAAAGCCTCTTACCGGCTTTCAAATGTGCCAAGCTACCCATGGATTTCCGACTAAGAGCGTCGCCTACCATATTCGCCTTCCCTGTATGGTACAAAATATTCATATCATAGTCCTTGAGCAATTCTAACCACCTCTGCTGCCTTAAGTTCAACTCCTTCTACTTGAAAAACTACTGAATACTCTTGTGGTCTGTGAACACGTCCACATGTACCCCATAATGATAATGCCGCCAGATTTTTAATGCAAACACAACCGCCGTGAGCTCCAAATCATGCATCGGATAATTCTTCTCGTGATTCATGAGCTTCCTTGAAGCATACATTATAACTTTACTACATTGCATCAACACACACCCCAAACCCACCCTCGAAGCATCACAATAAACCACAAATCCCTCAGAACCTTCTGGCAAGGTCAACACTGGTGCCGAAGTCAATCTCGACTTTAATTCTTGAAAACTCTTTTCACATGCATCGGACCACTGAAACTTAACTGCTTTCTGCGTTAACTTATTCAATGGGGAGGCGAGAGTAGAGAATCCCTCCACAAACCTACGATAATACCCGGCTATACCCAAGAAACTGCGAATCTTTATCGGGGTCGTTTACCTAGGCCAACCCTTCACCGCTGCAATCTTTTGGGGATCAACCCGAATCCCTTTCTTGGAAACAACATGCCCCAAAAAAGTGACTGATTCTATCCAAAACTCACATTTTGAAAACTTTGCATACAATTTGTGCTGATGAAGAGTCTGTAGAACTGCTCTGAGGTGATTAGCATGATCTTCCTGACCCCGCGAATAAACAAGAATATCGTCAATGAAGACAATCACAAAGGAGTCGAGAAATGGTTTGAAAACCCGATTCATAAGATCCATAAAAGCCGCTGGGGCATTGGTTAGCCCAAAAAACATTACTAGAAATTCGAAGTGCCCATATCGAGTCCTCAAGGTAGTCTTAGGAATATCATGCTCCCTGATTTTTAACTGATGATACTTGAACCGCAAATCAATCTAAAAACTTAGCACCTTGCAACTAGTCGAACAAATCATCTTTCTGAGATAATGGATACTTATTCTTGATGGTGACCTTGTTGAGCTGCCGATAATCAATACACATCCGAAGCGATCCGTGTTTCTTTCTGACGAAAAGAACCGATGCGCCCCAAGGCGACACACTTGGTCGAATGGAGCCTTTTTCTAATAGATCTTTCAAATGTTCCTTTAACTCTCTCAATTCTTCTGGCACCATTCGGTAAAGTGGAATATATATTGGCTGTGTATCTGGCAATACATCAATTCCAAAATCGATCTCTCTATCTGGTGGAATCCCATGAAGCTCATCCGGAAATACTTCAAGAAATTCCTTCACAACAAGCACAACAGGCACCTCTGAAATGGTGTCCGCAACCCAAACCAAATGATAGATGCACCCTTTCCTGATCATTTTTTAGGCTTTAAGGTAGGAAATGAATCTTCCTATTGGAACAACATTATTCCCCTCCCATTCGATAACTGATTCATTAGGAAACTCAAGCCTCAAAATCCTGGTTCGGCAGTCGATTTTAGCAAAGCACGAATAGAGACAATCATCCCCATAATTACATCAAAATCTACCATTTCTAACTCAATAACATCTGTCGTGGTATCCCGACCACGCACCGTGATAGCATAATTTCTATAGACTCGCACGGCCGTAATGGAACCACCAACCGGAGTCGACACGGAGAACGGCTCATGAAGTTGTTCAGGTTCTATCCCAAAACTTGAAGTAATAAATGGAGTAACATATGACAAAGAAGACTTGGGATCAATAAGACCATAAACATCATGAGGCTGAACAGTCACAATACCTAAGACAATATCTGGAGAAGCCTCTACACTCTGGAGACCACTCAAAGCATAAAGCCGGCTGGGTCCCCCTTGACCCTGCGCTCTACCCCTAGCTGCTTCGCGCCCTATTGGTGCTGGAGGGCGTGTTGAGGACGTAGCGGCTGATGAACTGGAGGGCTGAGCAGCACCCCTACCTGTGCCCTGGCTGGGCGCACGACAATCTCGCTGAACATGGCCCCTCACTCCGCATCTATAGCATACTGGAATATCCAAGTAACAAGGCTCAGTATGAAATCTCCCACACTTAGGGCATGGGACCCTCCACAGCTGCTGGAACCTCCCACTTGAACGACCTGACTGATAGAGCCTCCTGCTATCTGAATCGGGTCCAAAATGACCTCCCTCATGATAATTGTGCCCTAATGGCGGCGCACTAGCTGAGGACTGAGCATATGACTGAGATGGCCCTGATGATCCTCTCCTTAGGGCAGATCTCACACCTCCAACTGAACTCCCAGGGTTGCCCGCTGACCGAGCCTGCTACTACTCTCCCTTTCCATTCTTATCTTCAACCTCCGAGCCTCTGTGGCCTGGGCGAATCCCATGATCTTCCCATAATTCATATCCGAATGCAAGGCAGTTGTAGAAGCTTCATTAACAACCAAGGGACCAAGGCCCTAAACAAACCGTCGAACTCGGGCCTCCATAGTCGGCATCATGTGAACAGCATATTTGGACAAGCGCACAAACTCCATATGATACTCCTACGCACTCATGTTTCCATGCTTAAGGACCTCGAACTTCGCAGTACGAGCTACCATAGTCTCAGCAGGCAAGAAATGATCAATGAAGGCATCAACAAACTCATCCCACTTTGCCGGAGGGCTCCCCTCTCCACGGGACCTCTCCCACATTTCAAACCACGAATATACCTCTCCCTTTAGACGATAGGAAGCCAACTCAACCCCCTCTGTCTCAGTAGACCTCATAACTCGGAGGGTCTTGTACATCTCATCAATGAACTCCTGAGGATCAGCCTCTGGGTCGGTGCCTGTGAACTCTGGAGGGGCTAACCGTAGAAACTGGTTGACCCTGGAACCTGAAGAATCCCTTTGCTCGCTGGAGGATGAAAGGGCAGCACGTGATCTTTGGGCCTTGGAAGCCACTAATTGGGTCAACATCTGAATAGCTCCCCTGAGGTCCCCATCAGAAATACTGGGATCGGAAGCTGGGACTGAAGAAGGATCAGGAACATCAGCGGAAGGGACTGTAGCACCCTCCGCTGGAGCAAGAATAGGAATATCCTGGCCTGGGATGGAAGAGTCAGGCAGATTCAGGGTCGGTGAATCATTCTCACCCGCACCATAAGATAATGCACGGCCACTCCTGGGTGGCATTGGCCTCTAGGCCAAGTCGAGCTCTCTTCTTGGGTGACATTTACTGAAAATCAGAACAATGCACGAGTTAGAGACAGGAAACCTCACGTTCCACCACATCGCACTATATAGATAGCACTAAAAGGGTACTTTACTAAATGTCCATGCAGCCCCCTAATTATAGATGTGGTCGACAACACACCGATAAGAAGGGCTCTACTAGACACGGCTCCGAGACATCCTAGGACGCTTTTAAAAACTTAGACTCTGATACCAAGTTTTTCACGCCCCAAAACTGAGGGACGAGACCGAAACCTAACTGGGTGAACCCGGTCAAGCGAACCTGGATTGACTTTCCTACCCAACGCGTTTCCCTTGTATATACAATGCACCATAATCCATATGAAATAATAACTTAGAATTTAAGCATGGGTTTACAAACTTAAGTTAATTTCTCTTTTAGCATTTCAACAATTGATTCCCAAAGAATATACAATACATACATAACTTTCCAATACGGACCACGATTTCGAATACGTACAGTTACTACCCAAAATACATATATACACCCACATCATGTGTACGGAGCCTCTACAAATACTAGGACTTTATACAATACTTGACGGCAACAAGGCCTCGGCTATACCTTAGAATACATAACCGACTCAAAAGATATGGCATGAATTGCATACGGCCCTGGAAGGAAGTGGGGCTCATGAGTACTACTGAAGGATGAAAAAGAGGCACCACTAACAGCAAACTGAGCTACCTGTTATGGGCCCACCTAGATCCATATAAAAGGTGTCGTGGCCCCAGCAAAAGGGACGTTAGTACTGTGGAATAATACTAGTATGTATAAAACAGAGGGGTCGGGCCTTAAATTTAGGAAATAAGAGCCCCGACACAGAGATGCGTTCAGGAATGCGATCACATTCCTGCTATGCGATCTGCATTCATGTCGCATAGTTGGCCTTCAAGTGGGCCAAAATGGGAACCACACTGCCCAGGTATGCGTCCACTATGCGGTCCGCATACCTGTTATGTGATCGCATAACCTCCCTTGCAAAAACCATGGGGCAAGAATGCGACAACTATACGGCCCACATTCGTGAAATGGATCGCATTCTAGGCCACATAGCTGTCCTCAAAATGGACATGAAATTGTCCAGGTATGTGACCACTATGCGGTCTACATACATGTTATGCGATCGCATAGTGCGTCACATAACGCGCAATTTCTGGAAAATTTAATATTTCAAGTTCTAGGATACTCTTTACTCAAAAGAGGACTGTTTTATGAATTTCTACAGTTATAACAGCACAGGGACCTATTCAGGCATTATTTTAGACATAGAAATTTTACGAGTCTTTACATTTCTTACTAACACCCAATTGTTTATTACAAAGTTATTACAGACCCCCCAATAATGAATAAGATTACAAATATTATACAAATAATGATAATAAGCCCATAGCAGACCCAAAAGAAATACCCAGCATTGTTTGGGCCTTTAGCAATTCTCATGCAACATACCAAGATTTCCAACAAGGAGTCATATTTATTAACACAACCAGAATCCATAGAACAACCCAAAGACAAATCACATAACCATATTCCTAAGCATTGAATCACTTAAACCAACCAGCTTAGATATTTAGCAGATAATTTGAAGAAAGGTTTGAGTGGGATAGTTCAAGTATCAGGGAGTGACTAAAGACCCAAACCCTAGTGTGTCAGAGTTCACAAGGGTCTTAAATGGACCCCGAGTAGTGCTCACACTATGGAGGTCAGTAGTAAGAGTCTTGGTAGCCTTGGCTTTCACCCGGCTAAGAACAGGAGGTTCAGTATAGCATAAGTAACAAAATGAAGGAGAGTGGACAACGGTTGAGGGAAAGGAATTGAGGGATACACTTATAACTTAAAATAGACATAGCAAAGTTAAGCATACAGAGCAGCTAATCAAACAGGTCATAGGACATAGAAGCAAGTTCAATACTTAGTAAAATAACACATAGATAGTCACATATTGAAAGAGTCCAGGAAAGAACAAGTTTGCAGGATTGGCAAAGATTATCATGCATAGATGCACAACACTGAACAAGCTGAAACCTGAGAGGTTCAAATTATGCTAAGTGTATATCCTAGTGTCATTATCAGGAAACAAGATTACATTTAGACATGATGGGGAACACGCTTTGTGATGAGCCAAGAAATCATAGAAGGAATAGGGCATCAAGTGAGTCAAAGACATACTGAGGGACACATTAGTAGAGAGGCAAGATCATAGTCAATATAAAAGGTCTCAACACAAATTAGAACACACTACATATGCAAGACTATCATTATAGAGATTCAGAACAGAGTGGAAAGTAAACTCATGCCAAATAGAAAATGTAGGCATTCATGCATTGACACAGTGGACTAATTAACTAAAGAAGGTCCAAGTTATACCAAGCATTCATCCTAATATCCTGAAACAACAATTCAAACATGGTAGGCTGAGATAACTGTTCTAAAAATACAAGAAATCACTAAACGGGTATGAGATCGAGTGAGCATGCTGAGTGACACAATAGCGGAGAGACAAGTTATAATTAATAATGAAAGTCTTAACACGGGTTATTACAAATATGAGGCACTTATTACAGAGATTTAGGACAAAGAAGGTAAGCATATTCATTAACATTCAAGCATCAATGCAGTAGCTAAACGAGCTTAGGAAGGTTCAGATTATCCAAGTCAATCTCAGAACTAGCAGCATTAGGAGTAGTTAAATGCTAAAGAGACTTAGAATGAGTGTAAAGTTAACAGAGTGGTGCATAAAATTAACCTAGAAACAATTAAGCCATTAATTTCATAAATGAGAACACATGAAAATCAGAGATACATAAGGATGAAATTGCAAAAGTCAAGTAACTTACCAGTTAAACGAACAACAGTAAAGAGCAACAATTCCACAAGAACCCAGAATCTCAATGTGTCAAAGTTCCCAAGAGCTTCAAAAGAACACTGGATAATGCTCGCACAAGAGAAAGTTTGAATAATAGAATCTCAGTGTCCTTGTCTTTCAGCCAACCAAAACAAAGTACAGAACAAAAGAATGATGAATAACAGAACGAAGCTCTAACTTTTAGTGAAAGTATCTTGATTCAAGTCTGTCCTAAAGGGGAATGGGGAGGGGTTTATATAATAGCAAAATTGGACGAATGAACAAGAAAACAAAGTAAATAAAAGATAAAATAAGGAAATAAAGCATGTAAAATCGATTCAGATCAATTAAGGAGAGCAAACGGGTAAACCCTAGTTCAAGAGGGAAAATAGAAATCAACAGAGATCTCACTAAAATTGGACTCACATAGCGTGGTATTGAATACATATAGACGAAATAATGATTTTAATCAAAGGTTCAAACCATTTTAGTTCGATCTCAGGAGATCCTGCTTGCCAAACTTAGGAAAGCACCTAAGTAACACCACAAACGAACAACTAGTAGTGAGAAGAGACCAATAAGGTAAGTGAATCAGTGACTGATTCAATTTTAGAGCCGGATTTGGAGAAGTTGAGGGATGTAGCGACTAGGGTTCGTAGAAGAAGGGGGAAGGTTCGAGAGAATGTGAAGGTGGATGTAAAGAGACGAATGAGTCTCTAGAGTTTAAGTGGGTGATATAAGGAGAGTGGGGGCAAATGTCAACGGCTGGGATTTTATCAGGCTGGGACATTTTATTTTCGGACTGGGTTTGGGAATTTGGTCATCTGGAGTGGGATTATGGGTTATTGTGCTGATTTTGGTTCGAAAGTTGATTTAAAATTGGGCAAGCCTTTTAAACACACATAAGTTAGCAAAAATAATTTATAAAAAAAATTAGTAACTGAATAAAAAATGTTTTTATGCATTAAAATGATTAAATAATTATTTGGCATTATAAAATATAAAATGCTATTTTTTTGACACAAATAGTATAGATAAGGAGAATTTGTATATAAATATAGGTTATTATTGCAAAATTAGATAAATAGCTTTAAAATGCTAATGTAATTATAAGAAATTAGGTGAAAATATTAGGAAACATGTATGAGGATGAAAAATAGTAATTTGGATGGTTAAGTCATCATAAATAATTTAAAGGGGTAATTACTAAATATTTATGTAATTTAAATGCAAGAAAATGAATTTAAAAGCTCTAAAATTTATGAAAAATTATAAAAAGTGCTTGTATAGATTGTTAATCTAAATAATGATGCAAAGAATAATGTATTGAAAGTATATATATTATTTGAAAAATGTAAGAGAAAAATTGGGTATCAACACCGTACCCTGACTACGTTGTTGTTTAAAAATCTTGGTTACTTCTTGTTGCCATTCGTGTTCCCTTCATCCTTACTACTGTTTGTAATTTGATTTCTTTATGATATTGGCATTACGTTGATATTCTTTCCTTGTTACCTTTATGTCATACTCTGTACAAATTTATATATTCGGTAGGTATCTTGACCTGGCCTCCTCACTACTCTACCGAGGTTAGGCCTGGTACCCACCGTGGTGTACTCATGATATGCTTCTGCACATGTATTGTGCAGAACCAGATACTTCAGATCGAATGGGTTTTGAGATTCATGCCTGTGCGACTGGAGACTTCAAGGTACACCTGCTGGGTGTTTGCAGGCTCCGAAGTTACCTTCTATTCTATTTATTTCCATTATTTCCTATTACTCCGGAACAATGATGTATTCGTATGTATAATTACTATTACAAAGGCTTATGATTTTTAATACCAATTTTGGGTTATTGTATCATGTTGAGACTATCAGTTTATTTAGAAATTTCGGGTTCATGTTCAACATCTGTTTAGTCGAATATGTTATCTTTTCAGTATGTGTTAGGCTAACCTAGTTTTAGAGACTAGGTTCCATCACGACTCCTGTGGTGGTTTTCTTGGGTAAAAAGTTGGTATGAAAGCACTAGGTTCATAGGTTCTACGAGTCATAAGCAGGTTTAGTAGAGTCTTGCGGATCGGTATGGAGACATCTGTACTTATCTTCGAAAGACTATGGAATCTATTAGGAAATTCCACCTTTTCATTCCTTATCGTGCGGCATTGATTCAGCTCGAAGCATATATATTATTTTCCTTTGCATCCACTCATTCTCAATATTGCGCTCTCGATATTAGCTATACACCAGCGGTCCGTGATGCTGCAGCTGGGCTACGAGGGACCCAGGGATGCTCAGGCATTATCTCAACGTTTCGTCTAGACTATGGATGCACAGGTATTGAGGGACTATTCGGCTATTCACATGGGCGTGCAGCGGGTTCTGGCGTTGGGATGATAAGTACGAGCTTGGTAAGGTTTAATTAGTTGACTAATCATCGCGATTGTGGTAGGGTCACGAGCTGGATGTGATTGAGGATAGTTGGTGGTATTAAAGACTATGTGGTTCGTATAGGGTTTCTACACAGTGGGAGGTACATATTATAATTCAAGGCACTAGAGTAGCTAGTTTGGCTGTCATGAGTTTGTGGATTTACGAATGTTGTGTCCAGTGGCTTCACGCCAAGTGAGCGAGTCCACTATTGACGAGCAGCTTACGAGGTAAGGTGTTGTATCAGCTTTGCCCTGAGGTGTATATATACAGTATTAAAAGGTTCCCTGGAATTTGCATATGACTAAGATTTGAGATTTACATGGGATGATTTTGGGGCTTATGGCGTTTCTGTGTCATTAATGAATCTCCATTTCAGTATCAAGGGGGTCAGAGAAACAAACTCAGATTCACGAAACTCTTTTCAGGGCGGGCATCTCTATTGGAGAATTACAGAGTGCTTCAGAGGAAATAAGATGGTTTATGAGCTTTTGGGCTACGTGGTTCATACTAGGATTTTCTGCATTGAGCTTTGGTTGGGGTTGTGATGTATCGACAGGAAAAATTGTTACGCCGGAGGAAAGACGAGGAGTATCTGAATAAATAGGTCAGCTCTGTGGTGTTGGGTCAGCTTAGCAATGGAGGTAATTAGCATTTTTGGATGGAGATTCTCTACCAATATTTGTGGCAGTACTGATGTGTACAGACTCCGAAGGGGCTCATTCAGCCCAAACACTATAATTAGCCAATCATGGCATAAATCAGTAAAACATGTTGCAACGTGCAGCCCGATCCCATAAACATCCTCACAATCAGGCCCTCGGCCTCACTCAGTCATTAATCTCTCCAGTCTCTCGGGCTCTCAATGTCATAAAATATCAGCCCAAAAATAATGATGTAATGTATCAATAAATAATATTAGAGACTGAGATATGATATGCATATGAATGCATATGACTGAGTATGTAATACAATTAAAATAGATAGATCAACAACAAAAATGACCTCCGCGTGCCCCAACAGGATAAGCATGTAGCCTAGATAGGGATTCTAGCATGGATCACAGCTCAATAGCTCAAGTACGTAAAAATTCCATGGTTACAAGTAAGATCAGGTAACTACACAGTACCACAAAAACAACGGAGTCACAATTCACACGGTGCATGCCCACACATCCATCACCTAGTACGTGTGTCACCTAAACATCAATCACATAGCACATAATTCGGGGTTTCATACCCTTATCACTAAGTTTAGAAGTGTTACTTACCTCGAACAAGCCAGTTCCAATGCCGATCAATCCAAGCGATGCTCCAAATGTGTCATCCCCCGTGTACTTACCTTAGAACGGCTCAAAACTAGCCAAAAGCAACACACAAATACATCAAATAATGCCAAAGGAAAGAAACCAGTTGGTAAATGTTGAATCTTTAATCAAAAGTCCAAAATCATCCAAAAAGTCCCACCCGGGCAAACACCTCGGAACCCGACGAAACTCACAAAACCCGATAACCCATTCAATTATGATTCCAACCATACTAGTTTCACTCAAATCTGACTCCAAATCGATGTTCAAAACTCAAAAATTTGCTTGATAAAACTTTAGGCTAAAACCCCTAATTCCTCTTTTAAATTCATCAACCAATTGCCAAAAATGAAGATAAATTCATAGAAGGTAATCAAAACCGAGTGTAGAAAACTTACCCCAATCCTTGTGATGAATATTTCTCCAACAATTGGCCTATTCCAAAGTCCATAGCTCAATATATTATAAAAATGGCCAACCCTCGAACTTATGACATTCTTCCCAGCGATTTTCGCTTTTGCGGACACCTGTGTTGCTTCTGCGGTGTCTCTTCTGCAACACGAGCTCCGCATCTGCAGACTCCACTAGCCAGCAGGCCCCTTGCACTTGCGGATCTCCATCCGCTTTTGTGCAACCGCAGGTGCAAAGACAAACACGCTTATGCGCAAATTCTTGATTATGTGTCCAAGACCTTCGCTTCTGCAGGGCCGCAAATGCGCCCCTATTCCTGCTTCTGCGATCTATTATCGCCAAGCCTTCCTTCACTTCTACAACAAATTATCCACATCCGCAGACTCACATCTGCGTCCATTCTTCCGCAGATGCAGAAACACCAGAACCAGCAGCCTTCAGTAATGCTTTATGAAACGAAAATGATCTGAACCTCGTCTGAAACTCACCTGAGCCACTCTGGACCCCATCCAAATATACCAACAAGTTCAATAACATAAAACAAACCTACCCTAGGCCTCAAATCATGCATAACAACATCGAAATAATGAATCACACCTCAAATCGAACTTAATGAACTTGAACTTTAAAACTTCCATAGCTCGTGCCGAAATTTAGCAAATCAACCCAGAATGAACCTAAATTTTGCACACAAGTCTCAAAAATGATATAATGAAGATGTTCCAATTCCTGGAACCATAATTTGAATCTGATATCAAAAAGTCCACTCCGACTCAAACTTTGCAAAAATCCAACTTTAGCAATTTCAAGCCAAATTCAACTACAAACCTCCAAATCACAATTCGGACCCGCTGCTAAGTCTAAAATAATCCAACTGAGCGAACAGAACAATCAAAACTCAATCCGAGGTCAATTACTAAACAATCCAAGTTGGTCAACTCTTCCAATTTAAAGCTTTCTAGTTGAGAATCATTCTTCCACATCGATCCCGAATAACTTGAAAACCAAAACCGACGATTCACACAAGTCATAACACATCATACGAAGTTACTCATACTCGTAAACTACCAAGCAAAGTGCAAATTATCAAAACTACCGGTCGAGTCATTAAATCCTCCCCCACTTAAACATATGTTCATCCTCGAACATGCTCCGAGTTGTTCCCATAGCCATCAAACCGCCGTGTAACCTTACATGCACATATCCGGGGTTGATAACATGTCACCCATCCCATATAGGTCTGATAACACAACGTAACTAAAATTTCTCAATTCAACCTAGCCCATAAGCCTTGGAATCCAATTTCAAACATCCTAAGATCATAGTATTGCATCTACTTACTGTATAAGTTTGAACAAGCTATATCAAGCCATATATATAACCCAAGATATAATCACATGACACACCACATGACTCACATACTCATAGCAAGATTTCCAAACACAGTAAATGGTCAAAACAACCCAATACGGGTAGTAACCCTCACACCAAACAAAACCCCGTTCTAAAACCTTCAAACACTGTCGATGATGAATGAAACATGCATAACTCAAAACCATTCCTCAGATCAACAAGCCATGGAGCACCCTGTCCTTCGACAATTACTATGGAAAATTTCTAAGCGGATCAACATCCTTGTCCTTTAAAATATACCACAATTAAATCTGATAGCGCTCCTACTAGGTCCAACGACCTCATATTTTCAAATACAGACTACGTTACTTGCATGCCAAACCAATACTACCCTGAGCGACAAATTGTGCAATCTGTGCACCGATACGCAACAATTCAAATATATTCAAACATAGAAAATGACTTAAACGAGGGAACCATCCCGCAAGCTCAACAAGTACCGCACAATGAAATGATAAAAACCCATCACACACCATAGCATCATAACTCACAAATCTAACACAAAGGTTCATATCTCAACATAACTCTGCCGTAATACGTGACTCCCTCGAAACACTGGCCTATAGGAAATACCTCAAGCCACTCTGCTCCAAATTGATAACCACACACAATTCGACATCAAGTACCCAAGGTGCATATCCATAATTATGAAGAAGTAAATGACAATTCCACACAAATCCGAAAGAACATAACCAATGCGCAATTAATCATGCATCACCCAAGTATCTGTATCACTCAAATTCCGTTGTAAGGCCCTATGTAACGACCCTATCTGTTATTATAAGAATTAGTGCCCCGATACCCTATTTAACATTTCTCCTATGTCTATTTATGTTATTGGAACTTGTTGGAGCGTTGAGTGATAAAATCCGGGGTGTTTCTAGACACATAGTCCATAAATGTGGAATTTAGCTTTAGAAATTTGGCTGTAGCTAGAGCTATTTAAAGAAGGATCTGGAATGGAATTCTGTCAACTCCATTAGCTCCGTTGGGTGAATTCGGGGTTAGAAGCATGCTCAGAATGTGTTTTCAAGGTTGGTTATGGATTTAGGCTTGAATTGGCAAAAGTTAGAATTTCGGCGATTTCGACTGATAGGTGAGATTTTGATTGGACTTGGAATGGATTTCCGAAAGAGATTTAGCAGGTCTGTAATGTCGTTTATGACATGTGGGCAAAATTTGAGGTCATTCGGAGGAGTTTAGACGTGTTTCAGCGTCAGATGTGAATTCTAGAAATTTCCTAAGTTCTTAGGCTTGAATTCATGCATAATTGATGATTTTGATGTTATGAGATGTGTTTTTAAGCTCGACCAAGTTTGAACAAGGTAATAGGGTCAGTTGGTAGGTTTGGTTGAGGTCCCGGGGGTATCGGGGTTGTTTCAGGGTCAGTTGGTAAGTTTGCAATGGTATTTCCGCAGGTGCGGACACACAGGTGCGAAGGAGGTGTCGCAGGTGCGACCCCAGGCCATTAAAGGAATTTCTGCACCTGCGATGACATTTATGCAAGTGCGGTCATGCAGGTGCGACACCAGGCCACTTAATGAATTTCCGCACCTACGATTGGGTTTCCGTAGGGGCGGCACCGCAGGTGTCGATCCCAGTGTCGCAGGTGCGAAATGTCTGGGCAGTTTATACCAAAAATCCGAGGGTTTGAATTTCATAATTTTGAAAATCGATTGTGAGCTCGGAACTCGGTGATTTTTAGTGGGTTTTGAAGAGGAATTTCACAGGTAATGTTTTCTAACCTTAATCCATTTATATATCATTAATCTCTATCATTTTCCTCAATCTAATCAAGGAAATTGGATGAAAAACCATGGAAATGGGATGAAACCTTCCCAAGTAGAAATCTGAGGATTCAGGGAGATTTAGACGTCGCATTTTGTTGATTCTTGTTCGAGTGAGTTCATGAGCGAATGTTTGTTCGGGAAATATAAAATTTACCCGATTTCGAGACATGGGCTCGGGGGACTTTTTGGGTGGATTTCCTAATTTTGTGTATTAGCTTATAAATAATTAACTATTTTTTTCCCTTGAAGTTATATTTACACCATGCAATCGATTTGAATAGATTTGGGCCACCCGGAGTGAGAATCTCGTGGCAAGAGCTTGGTATTGAGTTGATTAGCATAGTCTAGGTAAGTGGCTTGCCTAGTTCTGTGTTGAGGACTTTCCCTTGGGCATTTTATACTGATTTTGTTATGTGGATGCCGTGTACGTGAGGTGACGAGTGCGTACACGAGTCATTGTTGAAAAAATCCTATTTTTACTCTTACGAAATCACTCATTTTCATTCACATATTATTTTTTCCATCTTAATAGAGTAGATATCTTAAAAGTAAGCATGCCTACCTGTTCTGACTTGTTTTCCTCTTATTTGTTACTAGTCACATATTGCTTAGGTAGCTTTACTCTATTCTTGCCTGTTGTTTTTCTTGGATTGTTTACTGAAGACATAATTGACATACTTCTGCGTTGCATATTTAAATTGGGACTACGGAACGAGATCTGGGAGCTTTCCACCTGTACTGCATTTCATATTTATATAGGGACTACGGACAGAGATCCGGGAGCTTTCCCCCTGTACTGAAATGCATATATAAATTGGGACTATGAACAGAGATCCGGGAGCTTTCCCATTGTACTGCATAGCATATTTAAATTGGTAGTATGGACTGAGATCTGGGAGCTTTCCCTGTGTACTTCATTGCACATTTACTGTTGAGATGTATGTTGTGCTGAGCCGAGGCTCTCTTTCTGTTATTAAATCTTTCCGTCTTCGTTGATCCATTTTATCACTGCTTATCTGTATTTCACTATTTTAAATTATACATTGACTTGTTTTTACAAACTCAGTAGGGCCTCAACCTGACCTCGTCATTACTTGACTGGGGTTAGGCTTGGCACTTACGGAGTACCGAATGTGGAGTACTCACGCCCTTTCCTGCGCATGGTTTCCCCATGTGCAGATCCAGGTACCATCACCCAGTATCGTGGCTAGGAGTCGTCTAGTAGCAGCCAGGAGACCGCGAGGTAATTCTGCCACGTCCACAGAATTCCACGAGTCCCCTTCTACTCTAGTATAGGAATAGAAGAATTGTATATTTCTCCCCTGTTTCATTGTATAGAGCTACATTTAGTACAGAGCTTGTGACTATGGTGACATTCCGGGTTTTGGGAAGAAAAAATGTATATGCTGAGCAACTACGTTATATCTATTTGAGATCTTTTCTGTCTTTATTTTATTAATTCTGTTATTTTCCTCAAATTATAGGCTTACCTAGTCATAGAGACTAGGTACCGTCACGATACTTTTCGGAGGGTAAATTGGGTCATGACACCCTAATAGAACCGCACCATGTGTGCATATATCCAAGAATCACAACTTCTCGTAGTACACATGATTAACTCACAGATCACATCAAAACACAAAAAGTTCAACAATAGTCGAATCGCACACCCCTCAATAATAGCAGTATGAAGCTAATAAATCCAACTCGGTGTAGAATACAAATCCTAATTGGGCCTACCAATGGACCCCCAGATCAACTCTGGTTACCCAGAAGTAGATAAATAACCCTCTGAAAGTCACAATGACTGAATCATAACACATATTATCACCTGGCTAGCCCGAGCCTCAACTTCTCAGTCCACAACCATAAAACAGTCTGCTCCTGAGAACTCCGCGTCTCCAAATCCATAGAACATACGAAACTACATGTTTGATCCCAACTCTACTACCTGAATGTTTATCACATCTCTCATACATGATCATCCCACGAGGAAATACTTCTATAATTTTTTCACGCCACATAGCAAAATTTGAATATTAGTAGTCGATCAACCAGGAGAGAGCCACAATACCAATGAAGTATTCATAAATCAAAACATTGTGCCCCTTCTGAAATGTACACTCTCATCAAGTAATACGAAATAGTAATATCATTTATCTAGTCATCTGAAACCATCCATGCTGCCTAAAAATTTCTTTCGTTCCCTTCAAATCTGAACCTTGACCTTGCTCATGCAAATCTCAATCCCACACAACACACCGCATATACCATGCCATCATATGAACGTACGAGAACCTCATTATCCACTCCGAGTCGCAAGCAAGTACATACTCAATTAGCCAAGAACCTTACATTTGATCTCATCCAGGAGAAAATCACTATACGTCACGTGTTCCTCATATCAGTAGGAAATATACTCCTTGAACTGTGGTAGAAGCCATTCAGAACTCTTTGCAATCAATTCGCAGATAAACAAACTATCAGAACCAAATCCCTCTAACTCAACCAAGACATGCAGGTCACCAACAACCCAAGGGCATTGCCGCAAAACACATGTAGAAACTCACCACATTATAAGAACCAGAAGAGCCAATCACATCTTTTATCATATTGATCCAACCCGTTACTAGGTTGACCTTATTCTCTGAGTTCCTCTAAAATTGTTTCCAACTTGATACTTCACCTTGCTAGAATACTACGACCATTAACCAAAATTCACCTCACGAACCCTAGCATAGACCCACACCGCCCTAAGGTTCATAAGCCACTGAATTCCCTCTTAAGCACCCCAAAAGTACCACAACCAGGATACCTATTCATAAAAGACCTTCTGTGAATCTAAAGTTGTTTCCTTCACCTTTCTGATATTGAAATCTAGATTCCATAAGGATATAGAAATGCCACGAGTCTCGACACCATCCAATGTAAATCTCAGTTTCTAGTCATGTACAAATCCTAAAAATTTCCAATTGCTACATTTAAATCTTGCATCAACTAGGACCATTCTCAAGAGTCTCCCACTCTGCTCAAATTTCAATTGCACCGCCCAAACGGGCTGAATGAAATGTTCCCAATTAGCACGACAAGACCAAATGAGTAACCCCACCTTATCGCAAGCAAGCAAATTCCTACTCCATGCACACTACATCCTTCATGAATAACCTCTCAATTTTTCCATGATTCCCATATTCCATAGAGTGTAATACAACCCGTATCAAGAATTTTCCTTGCTCGAGTCATCCTCGAACTCAACCTCTGCAAGTCATGTCTTATTCACAAGTATACCTGTGACGACCCAAAGGGTCATCACCTATGCTATTACCCACCCCGTATTCCCAAGGCTTGGAAAACCTCATTTGTGATTTCCTCGATTCGTGTGTGCAATCTGGGCGCGTTGCCGGATAGCTCAAATATGAAATTTCTGTGAAAAAAATGCCATGATTTGATATTAGAATAAATAAATTTGACATCGGTCAACATTTTGGGTAAACGGACCCGGACCCGTGATTTGATGATCCCGGAGGGTCCGTAGGAAAATATAGGACTTGTTCGTATGCCCGGAATCGAATTTCGAGGTCTCAAGCCTGAGAAATAAATTTTTTAATGAAATTGTTTTCTGAAAAAAAGTAAGGAAATTGAAAATGGAATATGATTAGAAAGTAATGGTATCGGGCCTGTATTTTGGTTCCGGCGCCCGGTACAGGTCTTATATATGTTTTAGACACTTTCTGTAAAGTTTGGTTGAAATCAGATTTCGTTTGGCGTGTTTCGGATTTGAAATGGAAAATTTGATGTTTTGTTAAATTTGATAGAATGCATGGATTTTGAGACATAATTCTATGTGAATGATGTTGTTTTGGCGATTTGATCGCACGGGTAAGATTGTAGGATGTGGTGTGAGTAATCCGTAAAATTTGGTGTCGTTTCGAGATATATAGGTCAGTTCGACGCGTTGTTAGCGAAGTTGGAACACTCAAAATTCCTAAGTTTGGTTCTTGAGGTTTGGGGATGTGATTTCTAGTTTTAGCGTTGTTTTGAGTGTTTCGAAGGCTCGAGCGAGTCCGTATTATGATTTGGGACCCGGTGGTATATTTTGTTTGGAGCCCCGAGGGCTCGGGTGAGTTTTGGTTAGGCCACGGACTTCATTTTTGTCCTTGGGAATCTGTTGGTGTGCCTGTTCTGCAGTGCTTCGCAATTGCGAAGAATGCCATCGCAAATGCAAAGGCAGTGCTGGGCAGGCAAGTTCGCAAATGCGAACAATGCCATCGCAAATGTGAAGGCAGTGTTGGGCAGGCATGTTCACAAATGCGAACAGTTCCATCGCAAATGAGAAGCCTACCCTTCGGCCTGGTGTTCGCAAATGCGAACTGTTTCTTCGCAATTTCCAGGTCAGGGGTCTTCGCAAATGCGAACAGGGCCAACTAGTGGCCTGCTCTACAAAACTGAGTTTTTACTTCATAATTCATATTTTCTCAAACTCAACACTCTTAGGAGATTTTTCCAAAGAAAAAGACTCTTCCAAATCAATTTTATATGGTTTTTACGCACTGCTTTCAATAATTAACATCATTTAACATGTTTTCAACTTAGAGATCAAAGATTTCCATGGGTAAAATTGGATGAATCGGGTAGTAATCTAGAACTTGTAATCACCTTAGAATTTTCTGTGAATTGGCCATGAAATCAAGTAAAAATCGTATATTTATGATCCTTAGACCTCGGGTAATGGATTCCTTCAAGAATTTTCGAAATCCAAATGTGTGGGCCCGGGGTCGAAATTTCAAGAATCGCCAAGAATGCATAAATTTCGGGACTTCTTGCTAATTCTCCTTCTTTGAGCTTAGAATTGACTTAATTATATTATGATTGGCTAGTTGTGAGCCGTCAAGAGTAAATTCGGAGTTCCAGACGCATCTTTTGACCCGGTCCTTGGTCCGAGGAGTGCTTTATCGAGGTGAGTCTCCTTTCTAACCTTGTAAGAGAGAAATGTCCCCATAGGTATTCTATGTGTTGCATGTATTGTTTTGGGGGATACGTGCATACCACGTGGTGAGAGTCCGCACGTAGCGACTATGCCTATTATGTCTGGGTAGCCTAGGACCACAACATGCCTTGTATTCTTCTTTGAAATGATTTTCCTTTTATATGTTCTTGCTTGAATATATCACTGTCTCCTTGAGTATTCCATTTGATTAGGTAATTGGAAAAGTTCAATATGTGAAGTAGGCTTGATACTTGATATACGCGTATTGTCGCTTTGCAATTTACATTCCGCAAGCGATATGTAAGTTTCCTTCACTCTCATGGGAGCGGGTCGTACGCCACGGCGGATTATTAGTGCACTCTTGGTACGGGCCAGTCGATCCCAGGCAGTGCATAGGTAATTAATTGAGAATGCACTCTTGGTTCGGGCCGGTCAATCCCCGGCAGTGCATGGATGAAGTTATACTGTGATACTACATGATTTTCTAATAAACGCACTCTTGGTACGGGCCGGTCGATGCCCGGCAGTGCGTAGGCTTGATTATTGGTAAGCATGCACTCTTGGTAAGGGTCGGTCGATCCCTGGCAGTGCATAGCTATTCTCCCCTATGATTTGGTAAGCATGCACTCTTGGTACGGGCCAGTCGATCCCCGGCAGTGCATAACTACTCTTGATATGATTACACGGCGAGCATGCACTCTTGGTACGGGCCGGTCAATCCCCGGCAGTGCATAGCTATTCTCCCTTATGACTCCAGCCAAATGTCTTACTGTTATGCGCGTATGTCTGCTACGTATGTTTTCCCGATTTATGATTTGATGATGATTTTGAGGAAGAATAAAAAAGGAGTTGCTATTGTTTTAGTGTTTGTTTGGAAACTCTGTGAGTTATTCTTGTTGTTTTTACTCTGTTACATGCCTACTGCTTCTCTTATATCATGTCTTACATTATTATTCTTGGACCTTAGTGAGTATCGAGTCGACTTCTCGTCACTACTTCTTCGAGATTAGGCGGGATACTCACTGGGTACGTACTTATGTATGTACTCCTGATGCACTTTCTTTTCTTCTGTACTTGGCTGTACAGGTTCGGAAGTTGGTGCGTTTGATCATCAGTTCGGTGCTAGGTACTGACCGGGGTTGGTTATACTTCTCAGTGAGCTACTCTTCCTGGCGAATTTCTGGCAGCACATTGGAGTTTCCTTTTTTTGTTATTTTCTCGTCTATTTCATTCAGACTATGGGATTGTATATATACATTAGTGTATTCTGGTATATTCTGATAGTTGCCTGCGATACTCGTGACACTAGTTCCTGGCACACACGTGGTTAATTTTTTTTGGGATTTCGGGCTGCATTTTCATACATGTGCTTACTTTATGGTTCACGTATCAGATGGCTTTAATTTTTATGTCACAGGCTATTATCGTGTCAATAAATTTTAAAATTGGTAAAAGATGGAATAATCAATCACTTGGGAAGGATGACACTTAGTGTAATTTAGGTTGGCTTGCCTAACCCCGTCGTTGGGCGCCATCACGACCCATGTGGGAAATTAGGTCGTGACAATACCTTAAACTGAAACTAATTCAACACATAACCGTGCAGTCAAATTATCCATAGCGGACTCCCCCATTTGGCTCAAAGCCAATGAATACCCACATCCTATATTGCCATAATACCGCAGTGAGATTCAACTAAATATTTCATAAGCTCATGTAACACAAACCAGCTATGCCTCAAATCATCTGTAAATCTCGCATTCATCCTCGTACAGTTAAGCCAACTTCCTCAAGTGATCAAAACGCAAACTGCAACAATTCCTTGGTAAGGATAAGTCACTACAAAAATAACATACGGATCACACAACCGCAAGACACCACATAGGAGATAACCCACCCGATTTTCCTCAAACTAACATCTGTCTATACCCTTTCACATCCACAGATACTACGCCATCACTTAATCTTCCTGAGTTAGGAGATAACCCACCCGATTTGCCTCAAACTAACATCTCTCTATACCCTTTCACATCCACAACTACTACACCATCACTTAATCTTCCTGAGTCTGAACTCATAACACGACATGAAAATCTACTTCACTCCACAATTAAACAACATCCTTCAATACACCCCATAACTCGAGACTATAGGTCAAATCAAGACAAAAACCAGGCACCCAATACTTTTTTTTCATTTCAAGCAAACTCTTCCCGTCACACTCGAACAATCCAAACACTTCCCATTGTCACATCATACTCGTTATATAGCCATCCAGCTACTCATCAAGACACAAATTACACTAATTGGGACACTATCGGACTTATAAGTCCAAAAGCATGTCCTCACACAATCGAAATCCCCGTGCTCTAGCTACCGTCAAAAGCCCGGCCTCATGTCCTCCAGACTACCCCTTTATCAGCACATATAAATCACGTCTCACACCTCATCCATGGAATTGCAAGCCATGGATGCACAGCGGATACCGAGTGCACACATGCACATACGAATGCGTGCAAGTAATTCATTTCAAGCCGAATCAATTCTGCAGAATAAGGAAAGAAAAATGGGAAGTATATCCTAAATGTTCTGTAGTCTCTCGAAGATAGGTATGGACGTCATCATATCAATCCACAAGACTCTACTAGACACTTGCTCATGACTTGTAGAAACTATGAAACTAGAGATCTGATACCAATCTGTCACGACCCAAACTCCAACTAGTCATGATGGCACCTAACTCAATCTACTAGGTAAGCCAATTTAACAACTAACCAATTCTAATAAAATTAATAAAATAATTAGAAGAGATTATCTAAATCTTATAAATTTCCCAAGGATTGGTAATACATATATGATCTTCTAAGAATATAATTTACAAAGCTGGTATCAAGTAAATACATTTTACATTATATGTTCGAAAAGTACATAAATAGAGTTTTATGAATCTAAGGCTACCATGAACAAGAGGCAGCCACAACCAAAATGCAAGTACATCTTCAAATCCAGCTCCCGTCGGATACAACAACATCAACAATCAACATTTGCACGCAAAGTGTAGAAGTGTAGTATGAGTAAAACCGATCGCATGTACTCAATAAGTAACAAACTTAACCTTAGGTTGAAAGTAGTGATGAGCTGGAACAAAAGTCGGGCCCAACAACGATAGCCAACAATAGTTCATAACAACATAAAGAAAATAATAAAAGAAGTAATTCAAAGATGAAATACTCAACTTTTTTCATATTTTTTTAAAATAACTTCTCTTTTCAAGTATGTTAGTGAAAACCAACTCCTGTACCGAAATCGTCGAAAATACGAATAAGTTTGAAAACTGAGAGTTTTCCCAAAAATCCTTACAACAGTAAA
The DNA here is from genome assembly GCA_005239525.1 of Nicotiana knightiana. Classification (NCBI taxonomy): domain Eukaryota; kingdom Viridiplantae; phylum Streptophyta; class Magnoliopsida; order Solanales; family Solanaceae; genus Nicotiana; species Nicotiana knightiana. The sequence goes on along the minus strand of ML385901.1, from coordinate 96,428 downwards.
TATGATGCTTCATTTTTATCTTCAGATAGCAAGTGTAAAATACCTCTCGATGCCCATATGTCAATATATGTGAGAAGTCATAAACGACGTGATACCGTACAACATGAGGAAAAATGCATCTCTATGCCTGTATATCATGTGCATGTCAAATGCGATGCAACTCACTGATAAAATCATACATACTCTCAAAGTATAAATTAACTCAGTCCTCGTAGCCACTCTGTCCTCATAGTCACTATATCCTCCCAATAACTCGGCACTTGTCAATCGACAATCGGCACTCGGCCCTCGGCACTTGGCACTTGGCACTCGGCACTCTACACTCGAACTCGGTAGGTACCTGCGCTCACTGGGGGTGTGTACATACTCCAGAGAAGTTACTTCATCCCAAGCACTATAACAAGTCAATCATGGCATAAATCAGTAAAACGTGTTATGGCATGCAGCCCGAACCCATAAACATCCTCACCATCAAGCCCTCAGCCTCACTTAGTCATCAATCCCTCCAGTCTCTCGGGCTCTCAATGTCATGAAATATCAGCCAGAAAATAATGATGTGATGCATCAAAAAATAGTAATAGAGACTGATATATGATATGCATATGAATGCGTATGACTGAGTATGTAATGCAATAAAAGCAGATAGCTCAACAGTAGAAATGACCTCCATGGGTCCCAGCAGGATAAGCATGTAGCCTAGACAGGGATTCTAGCATGGATCACATCTCAATAGCTCAAGTACGTAGAAATTTCATGGTTACCGGTAAAATCATGTGACAACACGATACTACAAAAATAACGGAGTCACAATTCACAGGATGCACGCCCACACACCCGTCACCTAGCATGTGCGCCAACTCATCATCAATCACATAGCACATAATTCGAGGTTTCATACCCTTAGCACTAAGTTTAGAAGTGTTACTTACCTCGAACAATCCAATTCCAATGCCGAGCAATCCAAGTGATGCCCTAAAATTTCCATCCCCCTGCGTGCCGACCTATGAACGGCTCATAACAAGCCAAAAGAAACTCAAATACATCAAATAATGCCAAAGGAAACAAACCCATTGATAAATGTTGAATCTTTAATCAAAAGCCCAAAATCATCCAAAAAGTCCAACCTGGGCCCGCAACTAAGAATCCAATGAAACTCAAAAAACTGACAACCCATCCAATTATGAGTCCAACCATACTAGTTTCACTCAAATACGACTCCAAATCAATGTTCAAAACTCAAAATTTTGCTTTATGAAACTTTAGGCTAAAACTCCCAATTCCTCTTTAAAATTCATCAACCAATAGCCAAAAATGAAGATAGATTCATGGAATGTAATCAAAGCCAAGTGTAGAGTACTTACCCCAATCCTTGTGATGAATATTACTCAAAAAATCCCCCTATTCCGAAGTCCATAGGCCAATATGTTATAAAAATGGCCAACCCTTGAACTTATAGAATTTTGCCCAGCAATTTTTGCTTTTGCGAACATTTGAGCGCTTGTGCGGCCTCGCTTCTATCACACGAGCTCCGCTTCTGTAGAATCCACTAGCCATCTGACCCCTTGCAACTGTGGATCTCCATCCGCTTCTGCACAACTACAGGTGTGTAGACAAACACGCTTCTATGCTAATGCTCGCTTCTGCGTCCAAGACCTTCACTTCTGTGGGGCCGCAAATGTGACCCTATTCCTGCTCATGCGATCTATTCCATCCAAGACTTCCTTCTCTTATATGAACAAATGTCCACACCCGCAGACTCGCATCTCCTCCATTATTCTGCAGATGCGGAAACACTAGCACCAGCAGCTTTCAACAATGCACTATGAAACAAAAAATGATTTGAACCTCGTCCGAAACTCACCCGAGCCACTCGAGACCCTGTACAAATATACCAACAAGTCCAATAACATAACACGAACCAGCTTTAGGCCTCATATCATGAATAACAACATCAAAACAACGAATCGCACCTCAAATCGAACTTAATGAGCTTGAACTTTTAAACTTCCATAACTCGTGCCAAAATATAGCAAATCAGCTCAGAATGAACCCAAAATTTGCATACCAGCCTCAAATGACATAACTAAGCTATTACGATTCTCGTATCCACAATCCGAATCTGATATCAAAAAGTCCACACCCAGTCAAACTTTCCAAAAATCCAACTTTCGCAATTTAAGCCAAATTCAAGTACAAACCTCCAAATCATAATCCGGACACGCTCCTAAGTCAAAAATCACCCAACGGAATTAACGGAGCCATCAAAACTCTAATCCAAGGTAAATTACAAAAAAGTCAAACTTGGTCAACTCTTCCAATTTAAAGCTTTCTAGTTGAGAATCATTCTTCCACATCGATCTCGAATAACCTGAAAACCAAAATCGACGATTCACACAAGTCATATTGCATCATACGGAGCTACTCATGCCCGTAAACTATCGATCAAAGTGCAAATTCTCAAAATGACCGGTCGGGTCGTTACACTCTAGGCCTCACTTTGTGAACCTATACAGAACTATGACAAGCTGTCCCTTTTGGAATCTGTAGGTGTACTAAATTTCTTCACTCAGTACTTTTTCAAATGTACGACTATTGATATATCTTATTTCATAGCCCCGGTTATCTATGTGTATGTCTTTACTACAACTAGGTAGGTTATACTATACCATAACTCTTACTTCGATTTATTTATTACCGAGGTTTGCTACCAAACTAAAGGTTACTCTCTCGCTGCTAATCCTATATGTATAAATCTAAGTCCTTTAATGCTTCCTCATTACTACTAATCCTACTTATGTATAAATCGGCGATTCACCTTAATATTGATCCATAATCTACCACTGATAACTTGAAACCTTTTACGTAATACATTGTCATTAGGGCTCACATCTCATTGTGGAATATCTGATGTAATTTGCCTGATCCACATAGGGACGATACTATACTTCAATAATCTTATTTCATAACATCCCAATGTGGTTCATCTTGTGGGGTTATTCTAATCCCCTGCAATTCGTGAAATACCTTTTCTTAAAATCATTACTCAATCAAAAGCCTAAACATCATCCTCTTATCAAAGGCCTAAACATCATCCTCTTATCCTCTTAATCCAGAGGACTTACCTATTTTTGTCACCTTCTCACTCACTTTTTCTCATACTTACTCCTATCTAACCAAATCCTTGTCACTCCATACTTTAGCTTGCAACCTGCACCTATCTATTTATACTAATCACAACCTTCCTTTAACATTCTAACACTATAGATTTCCTTTTGTGCCTTCTCAGTTATTTTTAAATGTAAGTAATTACTTTTTCCTAGTCATTCTGCCACTTGCTGCATAGATACTTGGCTTATCATAGTGCCCACAAATACTGGAATTCCTTGTAACTCTTATGACCTCAAATATCACTTTTGACTTCCCATTCATTAGTTCTTAAAAGTGCCACTTTCTTATGGAGTGCATACAATGTTATAGTGAGACTGTTGTTACAAGATCATATCTTCTTCAAGTTACTATGCTTAGGTTGAAGCTTTCTCCCTTATTTCCTTAGCTAGTCTTTCGTGGTAGTACTTAGGAGAGAATCTCTGACTCCTGTAAAGATGAAAGCTTATTACACCTTATACCCGAAGAAATTTTTTATGTTCTTACTAGCCCATAATTATCATTACTAACTTACCTCCGCATGCATGTGCTCCTAGGGTTGCTTCTCAATTGAAATTTTTGATTGTCTTCCCAGTGCATCGTTGTTTGTTTTTATAACACTTATAAGGTACCTTTAACAACCCCAAATCCTATTTGAATATTTTTCAAGGATTACGACATCATATTCGTGAGACTGAATTCACTATGTTGGGGTTCACTACGTTTATCTTGCACAATCTATTGATTTGTCGGTATCCTCTTCTCTAGCCATAATTAGGCTCTTCCTGAATCACCTACTAACTACTCGTTGCTCCATTCTCATATCTATATTCTACGTAATCTCTCTTGGGTTATGCCCTTTGTCTTAACTTATCCCTGGCACTCTCTTTATGTATCATGTGTTCATTTGGACTTATTCATCAATAACACCTAGTGCTGGAACCCTTACTGCCTCTCCCCGGTGCCGTGCTTGCATAATGTTCTGGAGTCATATCTTATCTGTGTGATAGGAATAAATGAAATCTCATAGTTACCTGAACCACTTATCTCCGACTTAATACCATATCACACATTTAATGCTATAAAGATTTACCTATAAATGTTTTACCTCTTCATCTTTGGACTCTTTTCACATCTTCGCTAAATCTTACTCGCCTTGTGGTAACCTTTTTGTACCAAGAATAACTGAATTTCTTACGCACAATGGTGACACCTAGTGTAACTAGCACGCTCAGTCCCTTAAGCTTAACTCTGCTAACAATGCTTGCTTTAGGGAAGCGTCTTCCTGAATGACCTTTAAAGGTTATTCTTCTATTATCCATCTATTATTTCCGCAACGCGACCTCTTAATTCTCACGATGCCGACTATTATCAAATCAATTGGTACCTAATTTATGTTTAGTTTATCTTCTTCACTAGCCCATACTAATTTCTATTACTCTGGGGATTTACTTTTCGTTCTAGTAATCAAGTTGGAGTCGCCAACTTATTTCTCGAAATGGCGTTATGACTTTATGGTGTTTACTCTTTTATTGTATCAAGACATGTCACCTCTCGTCATTTCCTTCACTTGACTATAGATTCAGTAATCCTGTCATATTTTGATTTACCTTTATCATCCATTTATCATACCTTACCCATAATGCTTCATTTACTCTCTTCTTATTCTACTGCTAATATTTATGTCTATCACTTTATTCTGAAAACTTAAACAAAACGTTCTTTCACTTTTAGCTCCCCTTGCTCTATCAAATAGCTCTTTGAATCGCCCATCATTCTCTCTTTACTAGATAAATATTTATTCCTTCTAGGATTCCACTGCCTATCTTCTGAAATTTCTTAACATTCTAGTATTCATATCTAGCTATACTATAATAGAGCGCACCATCTGGCTATCTCACAAGGAGAACTATTACAATGTTTTGCATTACCCTTTGAAAATGTTAGATAATGATAACAATACATCCATCATTTTGGGATACTCTAACCCCAACTGGATCTTGTTATCCCATTCTTCTCTTAAACTATATATGTCAACTCCCATAGATCATAAATGAGATAGGTGTGGAAAATTGTATATATCTCTGAAACTGTTAAAGGTAACTCAGAATACTTTTATTTCTCTACATAAATTGTAAATACTGATAATCTTCACTAACTAGGTACCTCGTACCCTTCTCTACCTTCCTTTTTTTACTTATTGAAACTTGGATATACCTTATGATTCTCTCATTGCTTTTTAAACCACATGGGTGGATAGATATTCATTCCTTAGAGCTTCTTATCAAGAAACTTACATGTCACAGTACACACATAATCTATTGAAGACCTTACATTTACTCATAATAAGCATGATGCAAAATTGAGTTCCTCTAACTCAAGACTTTCACAGCCACATTCAATCTCTTACCAACTGTCTTTGTGGATGTAGGTATCGTTGTATTACGAATAAAATAGAATTTCAGAGTTTGAATTCTTACAACTGAGCTCCACCACACAATCTAGAGTAACAGTCCTAAATACCCTATGGCCTCCTGCTTATAGGTGTGATGCACAACACACCCATACACAAGACTCTACTAGACATGACTTGTAGATTCCCTAGGACAGAACTGCTCTATTAACACTTTTTCCACGACCCAAATCGGAGGGCCGCAATGGGAACCCGGTACCTTACTCAACCAAGTAGCAACATAACATATTTTCTTATCACACCATCATGGGTAAATGGGCCAGAAGGGCCATCATGAGAAACCAGAATAAAATATAAGGGAATGCTAGACATAGGACGACCCAACATGATATAGAAACTTATACATGTGACATACGGGCCTATAAGGACGCCATGATCATTTGTATATAAAATACATAGGCCGACAAGGCCATAAAAGTATCCATATACATGACATCTGTCTACAAGCCTCTAAGAGCACACAAACATCATAAAGGTTGGGACAGGGACCGGCCATACAAATCAATACATGTCCAAATCATACTGACCAAATAGGAAACTCCGGAGCAAGTGGAGTGCACCAACATCTTTCGCTGAGCTGATAGCTTACTAGGAGGACTGCCAGCCTATATATCAGGACTTGCGGGCATGAAACGCAGTCTCCCCAGGCAAATAGGACGTCCGTATAACTAATGTACCGTGTATGTAAGGCAGAAAAGCATAAATAAGAATAGTAATGTAAAGAGATATAGAGGAGATAAAACATGTAGCATCTGAGTGCCTCTGAGGGATTCTGACATAAAATGCATGATATATATATATATACATAAACTTTTAAAAACATACGCCTTTGTGGGAATTATCATCATCATATCGTACCCGACCTCGAAGAGGACTCGGTAAAAACGTACTCGTCCATCATCAGGATTGGTAGAATCATGTCCGGCCATGTGGACCTCGGTAAACCCAACTGATCAGCAGTTGTACAATAGGTTCCATACCTGACCGACTATAACACAGCTCGGTAGAGTAAAATAGATGTATATAATGCATGTTGGACATATTTAATCATGTTATAAATATTTCGGAGTGACGTAAGATCGTTACACATTCGATTAACATTATGGAAATACATACCATCGATATGAACCTCAGTAGGATTCAAGGATCATTCCTACTTGCTTAGAATAACTTTATAAGGAAACAACAACACGGACAATCTTAGTTTCTAGGAATAGATCCGTTATGAAATAGTGTATCATTTATATTCATTTCACTTTAGATCATGCCAAAAGAAATAAGGAAGTGCCTTAACATACCTTAACCTCGTTGAGTCATTAATAACTTCCAAGCAACTCTTCAAACAACTCAACTCAATCTATCATAGCATAAGGAGATTCAAAATCAGTCTTGAGCAAAGGCAAAGTCTGTAACTTAAGCTAGTAGCTCGTTTACATAAATTCGGGCACCATATCCAGTGTAATAAGGGCTCCTCCAATACCACATACCAACAATAACAACTAGAGAAATCCAGCAACATACAAATATCAATAACAAGAAACCATATAACAACAACAGGTCACAACTACTTCACGACGAGTGGCAAGCTCCGATTGGAATATCACCTCTTATAGACTTCTTACATTAACTTAAAAATATCATTAACATTATAATGAAGTAATTAATCAATGATTCCATCCTTATACCATATACCTACAACAAAGGAAACAATCCACAACTCCAACTATCTTCAATTAGCAACTTTATTCACTAGTTCATATCTAGTCCATCCATAACTTAATCAACATCAAGATAACCTTAATCACATGCAAGAACACAATAAACATACATCCTAAAGTAACTAAAAATCAAAATCCAAGTTATATTTAGCTTATAATAGCCCTCAATAGAAATACAACACCATTGAAGTGACTTAAGCTAATCCAAATATTATCTTGTAGTTTATCATCCTAACAACTTAACCAATATACAAGAAATATTGATAACAATTAGTATGATGTTATACTCACCTTAACCAGTAGAAACTACTTGGAATTATAGCGAAACACAACCCACAACAATCCTTCATGACAACAGAACCCCAAAGAAGTGTTGTACTTCATTAGAACTAACTTTTGATGTTGAAATATGGTGTAATCACTTTGGAATCACTTGAAACTCTTATGGTATTTGTTTGGGAGGGTTAGGAGAAGTTTTTTCACGAAGTTGAGTAGAAAATGCTTAAAAAATAGACGTCCAAATCGTTTATAAAGTGAAGTAGATCGAGCACCGCCTAAGTGGGTCCCATGGGAGCTGCTTGCACAGTCTCGCAAAAATGCGAGTATCTTTATACTCCAAAAGCGTATTGACAAATGGTTTAATGAGTTAGAAACTACACTTGTAGTCCTTCAGTTTTTTAGGTAGATCATCCCTTAGTTCCAAGTATATTGGGATAAAAGCTCAGCTACATTTGAAATAATTTTCAGCACATTATGAATGTAACTTGTGATGACCTTTGCAAACTTTTGTTGCACAACTTGCTTGACTTCAAAACATAGCACACAACTTAAATATGACTAAAATAACTCATAAAATAACCTTCATATAATGTTAAGAACCCTAGTCTCACCCCAAAAAGTACGTTATAACATTCTAAACTTGTCGACTTTCGACAAAACTTATTTTCTTCAATTGGTAGGTAACATGATTAACTTACTTTATGTACTTTCAAAAATGATCTCATTTCTGAGCTTGAATCAATTCACATATAGTACTCTCACATACGAACATATTTGGTGTAATGAATATTAGGTTCAACCGTGAACATCTACTACACATCCTCAAAATCCGATGTCACAAGTGCGTGAACATCTAATAGAACATACGAAACTACTATAACTATTGTGTAAAATAAAAATAGACAGGATAATAAACATAGGGGGAATGAGACTTCCGGTGCAGCGAGTCAAAACATGGGGAGCAGCTCACCACTAAGTCTCCAGCTAATGCGGCTACACGCCCGAGTAACCACCTGATGTACCATTCTCAATACCTACACAATTAGTGCAGATATGTAGTATGAGTATGTAAATCAATACTTATTTATTAAGTATCTAGTCTAACTTGGAAGAAGTAATGACGAGGGGCTGACATCGACACTTACTAGTGGTCCAATAACAAAGTGCATAAAAGTAGAAAACTATGAAACGTAACAAGTAGCAACGAAACAGATAAATATAAATAATATGATTCTCATTTAAGAGGAATTTGAAATCATCAAATACTATAAACTTCTTTTCCAATTCACACCTATAAATACTTGGAACAATTGATATGAGTCCAAGTAAGATTATCCCTATCTTTAGTTCAAATCCTTTGATCAAACTAGTCAAAACTTCAACTAGTTCAATTTCTTGTTAGCCAAGTTTCCCAATACTAAGTTACTCTTTCTCAAGTAAGAACTAAGTCAAATAGGCATGAACCAATATTTGCAACCATTAATTTAAGATATAAAGCATAAACAACGCTAAATAAGATATACCCAATCAATAACAAGCATTAATATAAAATACTCATAAGTTTCACACACTAGGATTGGTTCACAACCCTAGATAAAATCTAGCCACTCATAATCATAGACATAGAAGAATGAAAATAAGAAGTAATTGTAGGCATAAAACTAGAACTAAAGAGTAAAAGTAATGGGTGTTCTCTAATTGTCATCACAAATTTCTCAAAATTTCTAAGTCTAACCGCTACCAGCTGCTACAGCACAAAAGTTTCCATAAAAAGGTGTTTCTCAGCTATTTATAGTGCTCTAATATTTGCTGACAAAATTGTCCTTCAGGAGGTTCTGCGGCCGCATAATTTAATATGTGGCTCATTCTTCAGTTTAGTGCTTTTGTATTAGTTGGAGAGATTCTGTGACTGCACATAAACTTGTATGGCCTCACTTCAGTTTCAACGACCACACAATTGGTTGCGGACTACACTTTATGAGTCTTCAGATTTGTTCTTTTGCATCTTCTCCGATCTTTTAATCTTGTCAGTGTGAGCTTCAAATGTGATTGCATATTTTTATTGTGTGGACCGTACTGATGCTACGATTCTCCGAAGCTTCTGGGTTTAGTCTATGTCCACACTTCATTTTCTGCGGGCAATGAATTTGCTTCCGCAGAATAAATTTTGCGGACCGCACAACTCTTTGCACTTCTCCTCTTGTATGTTTGAGCTGGAACATCTCCTATTCATGTTAGATTTCTTTATTGAGCTCACATCCTCTAGTATACCTGCAATTCACATATTGGCATTAGATTCGGCAATAAAAATCACTACTTTCGAACTAAAGATTAAAGCAATAGTTTAATAATAATTGGTTAAAATCTACACATATTAGCTCCCCAGAACTAAGCATTTACTTGTCCTCAAACAACTAGATTAGTTGCCTCCTTCCGACATTGAAAATTTATTTCAAATAGTCACTTATAAGTCATTTATATTCATTTGGGACAAACAATTATCCATAATACTCATGGATTCTCAACAAGGTGTTTACTTTTTCAAAATTGTGCAACTTGTATGTAACTCTAGTGTGACATTTGAGCTTCAAGAATTGACTTCACTCATCAAGACTCTAGTTTTTTCATGTAGGTCATGGTGGACTTTAAACAATCCCTCTTCTACCTTCCATTGCCATTCTCACTTCAAGATTTAATACTCAATTTCTAGAGATATAAAGGTTTCACACTTCTCTCACAAAGGAATGTCACAAGAAAAGATTCAAGTACTATAGGCTTGCCCTCATGTAAATCTACACTAATGTAAACTTATTTGGTTCAAAATTATATAGGACTTTTTTCGGGTTGTAATGAATGATTTTGGATTGGGGTAGGATATCATATGGGATATAAATGGTTACACCCTTCGTTAAGCACTCTCCATCTCATTTCTTGTCTCACACTTGCCAAACCCTTAGAGGCATTTATTATTTTGGCGGGCAAGAGAGACTTTCCATCACTCTTTATTGTTCATTTCATTCTTTTTCTCCCTTGATGCTCATACTAGAGGTAATTGCCTCACTTCATTTTCATCATTCTCCCTTTTTATTTTCTTTTTGTACTTTTCTTCATCGAACTCCCTTGTTCTTTCATTTCTTACTTTATTTTTCATGGAGTTCATTATTTTTCTCTCTTTTAAATGCCTTGATACCTCTTTTACATTCCTCGTCTTTCCCCCCAAACTTAGTCTTTGATCCATTTACTATACATGAGTGCTAAGGAAGGTTCGGGTGCCAAGAGAGAGTTATTATCAAACGGGTAAAGGCTTGTAGCATGATTATCAATAGAGGAAGGCTAAAGGCTCAAAGGGGATGACTAGGGGCAAAGATTATAGGGTGGCAATAGAAATCTAAAATAGTCCAAGGAAAGCCTACAGTCATTTTTCAAGCTAACAAACTTAGAGTTTCTCCTTGAAGCACATTCGGGGAATGTTCTAGATTATTCGGTCAAATAATTGGTTAACAAGAATTCATCTCACCTCTCATGCAACTAGACCGTAAAAGAGGAGAGAGTCTAAAACAGCCAACAATCACAGTCAAGTTAAAATATCACTATGGTCCACTCAACCACCTAATGATTATCAAAGACAACTCAAGAACCTTAAAGCAATTTCAACCAAAAACCTTGTCTTAAACCATAAACATGTAGTTAAGTATGTCGGTGCAACATAAAGCATAAATAACTCTTTTGTATAGACTAAATTGATTAGGACTTTTATTCATTACTACTTACTACTACTAGTATCGAAACATGAAATTGCCTCATTCCCATAAGAAAGTTGTCACACTATCCATCCTCAGGAAGAGTCACCCGGTTCACATAAGAACAAACCTTTGGAATGAACCATGGAATTAAGAAAACGAAAAGCTTATTGACAACCACAGAAAGAAAAGCATAAAATTCAAACTACAATAGTGAACAAAATCAAAGATACTAGTAAATGTAAGAAAGTACTAAAGATAAAAAAATTGAATCATTCAATTATTACATCCCAATGTCATCAAATGTGTCAAATCATCATCAAATATACAATTCTCCACAACCCCTCCCC